>CM053746.1:40644552-40718049 GCA_028658305.1 Pachyuromys duprasi | reverse complement strand
GCTACAAAGTGAATAAACTGTAATTAATAAAAAATTAATTAATTAAAAAGATAAGCCCAAATTTCTATAAGTCCAATGCAATTCCTATCAAAATGCCAGCAGCAGCAGATTTGTTAAATAACTTTTTCCTCTTTTTTTTTTCTTTCAAAAATTGTTGGGTTGCTCCTAATATTTATAGAGAAATGCAGAACTCAGAATAGCAAAAACTATCTGGAAAATGTAAAAACCTGTGAGAGTTTGATTGCACAGTATTCCATAAACTAGACATGGTGGTGTACGCATTTAATCCCATCATTCAGGAGGTGGAAGCAGGAGACTAGGAAGTTTAAAGTTGTTACCATTATGAATCGTAATGTAAATGTCCGGTGCACAGGATATCTGATGTGAGACCCCTGTGAAAGGGTCTTCCGGCCACCTGAAGAGGGTTCATAAACAATGATGGGGAAAAGACTTGCATTTTTTTTAACTTAATTTTTTTTTTAGGTACAGTGTATTATTCACTTTGCATTCCAGCTGTAGCCCCATCCCCCATCCCCTCCCAACTCCACCCTCCCTCCCTCTTCTCCCCAAGTCCAATGACAGGAAAGGTCCTCCTCCCCTTCCACCTGACCATAGTCTATCAGGTCTCATCAGGACTGGCTGCATTGTCTTCCTCTGTGGCCTGGTAAGGCTGCTCGCCCTCAGGTGGAGGTGATCAAAGAGCCAGCCCATGAGTTCATGTCAGAGACAGTCCCTGTTCCTATTACTGGGGAACCCTCTTGGAGACTGAGCTGCCATGGGCTACTTCTGTGCAGGGGTTCTAAGTCATCTCCATGCATGGTCCTTGGTTGGAGTATCTGTCTCAGAAAAGATCCCTGTGCCCAGATTTTTTGGTTCTGTTGCTCCCCTTGTGGAGCTCCTGTTCACTCCAGGTCTTTCTATTTTTCCTTTCTTTCATAAGATACCCTGCACTCTGTCCAAAGTTTGGCTATGCATCTCGGCATCTACTTTGATACCCTGCTGGGTGGAGTATTTCAGAGGCCCTCTCTGATAGGCTCCTGTCCTGTTCCCTGTTTTCTACATAAAAATCTACATAAAAATCCAGGAATGGCCTTGTGAGGGTAGAGACAGATCACACACAGAAATCCACAAATGCAAGCCAACAAACAAACAAAAAAAACCACCAAACCTTTTTTCGGTTTTTTTGTTTGTTTTTTTGAGACAGGGTTTCTCTGTGTAGCCTTGGCTGTCCTGGACTCACTTTGTAGACCAGGCTGGCCTTGAACTCACATCAGTCCACCTACCTCTGCCTCCCAGAGTGCTGGGATTACAGACGTGCACCACCTCGCCCGAACAGCCAAACTCTTTAAGCATATATGGGCATATAAGACGGCTTTACCCATGTGTGGATTTCAGAGGACAATTGCAGGAGTCCCCTTTCTCCTTCTATGGCACAGATCCTGTGATCCAATTTGGCTTGCCAGGCTTGTCAGCAATTACCATAATCCACTGTTTTTATTTTATGTTTTAAATTATGTATGACTGGGGTGGGGTGCATGAGCGCAGGTACCTGCAGAGAACAGACGGAGGGCACCAGAGCCCCTGGGGCTGGAATTACGGGTGGTTGTGAAACACCTGACAAGGCTACTGGAGAAGAACATGGGTCCAGAAGAGCCATATGTGCTCATAACCATTGAGCTTTCTCTCCAGCACCCCACCTCTTCTCTGAGAAAAACACCAGCTGGGCTTGGTGGCACATTCCCTTAATCCCAGTCGGCAGGTGCATCTCTGTAAAGCAAGCCTGACCTAGTAGTGAATTCAAGAACAGCCAAGGCTACATAGTGTTTTTAAGGGGAAAAAAAAAAAAGTTGTTGGGTGTGGTGGCCCATGAGTTTGATCCCAGCACTTAGGAAGGCAGAGGTAGGTGGATCTCTGTGAGTTCAAGGACATCCTTGTCTACAATGAGTCCAGAACAATCAAAGAAACCCTGTCTCGAAAAACAAACCAAAGCAAAGCAACAAACAAGTCTTTTGACAGACAGCCTTTACATCCCAGGCTTCAAGCGTCCTCGTGGGCAGAGAATACAGGAGTGTACCGCTCTACCATACTTTAGACTTCTTTAACATTAAAAACTTTGTTCCATAAAGAACAATAGAGAGAAATTAAAAGGCAACCTACAAACTGATGGAAAACATTTACACATATAAATGATGAGGGACTTATTTGGATCTATAAAAACCTTTATGACTCGTTTGAAAGGGTTTAAACAGACATTTTTCTCTAAAGAAAAGCAATACAACCCCCCCCACACACAAATGTCCAATCAGCCAATGAAAAGATGTTCACTATTGCAACCACCAAGGAAAAGCAAACCCATGCCCAATAGCGGAGCATTGATGCTGTAAATGAGATTGTAGTGATTGCTACCATGACTTGTAAAAGTGAACAAACAAAGAAACAAACCAAAATATTGAACTATAAATGCTACATGAGTGATCTGTGTATTAGTGGATTATAGCTCATTAAACTACCGCAAGCCCCCTGCACCACCACACACACATATATGAGATGTCACTTTTCACCTGTTAGGTTGGTAAATAAAAATTGCAACTCTCATTGATGATTGGTTAAAACAGTTCTCTTTTGGAAAACTGGAGTTTTGTTCTTAAAAATGTGAAACAGTTACCACCTGACTGACAGTTACACTCACAGGTGTGTGCCTCAAGGAAATGAAAACATATGTGCATATGAAACTCGTGTTGTTGGCAGAATGGTTCACAATAGCTCAAGACCAGAAACAACCCAAAAGTTTGTGAATCAATGAGTGAATAAACACACTGCACTACATCTATGTAATGACATTTTACATGTAACACAGAGAACGAAGTCCCTGCTGTCTTGCGGACACCTTGCTGAGGTGGGAAAGAAGCCACGGCAGTTAAGAGAACTGGCTTTTCTTTTGTTATTAATATTTTCCATTTGATGTGCATGACTGAGTGTGTCTGTGCACCATGTTCACGTCTGGTAGCTCCAGGCCTAGAAGAGGACCATCAGACCCCTGGAACTGGACCAACAGATGATTGTGAGCTGCCATGTGGGTGCTGGGAATTGAACCTAAGTCTTTTGGAAGAGCAGCCAGTGCTCTTGACCAGAGATGACTCTTAACTGAGCCATCTCTCCAACTTGCTTTTCTTGCAGAAGATCTGAGTTGAGTTCCCAGCTCCTATGTTGGGTAGCTCACAACTGCCTGTCACTCCAGCTCCAGATCTGATAGCTTCTTCTCGCCTCTGTGGAAATCCAAACTCATGCACACACACAGAGACACATATACTCCATAACTAAAAATAAATCTAAAAATGACAATCATGTTTTTAAGAGGTTAGTTTAAAATGGAAACAAAACAAAACAAACAAACAAACCCACCATATTGTGTGTTTATGTTCACCTAAAATGTTCAGAGTAAGCAACTGTAGAACCAGGAAGTCAATTAGCAGCTTTCAGGGCTGGAAGACAGAGAAGAAATAGAGAATGACTGCTAAGGATTTCTTTTCGGGAAATGAAAATATTCTGATATTAGATAATAGTGATGGTTGCACAATTCTGCAAATATACTACACAGCACAGAATTAAAATTCCTAAAATTTGTTTCTTTGTGTGAGTGTTCTGCCCACAAGCACATGTGTGCCCCTTGTATGTGTCTAGAGCCTTTGGAGGTCAGAAGATGGCATCAGATCCTCTGGAACTAGAGTTATAGATGGTTGTGAGCTACAATGTGGGTGCTGGAAACCAAATCTGGGTCCTTTGCAAGAGCAACACGTGCTCTTAACTACTGAGACATCTCTCGAGTCCTACACAGGTGTAATTTTAAAGGCAAGTTTTATATGGACTGCATCTCAAACCTGTTATTAAAGATTTTATAGGCTCATAACTATAGTAATGCAAAAATTACACATTAAAATAGCAATTTAAAGCCAAATAGTGAACAGGATGCTAGTTTAAAAGTGTAGCTCTAAGCTCTATATAAGTGTCTGAAAAGACAATTATTCTGCAGAAGTAGACAATAAAAAATAGAACAAGTAAGAAAAGGATGGCGTGTGTGTGCAGTTGCATTTCACTGTGTTGCTTCCATGGAGCTGGGAAAACATGATTTAAGGGTGTCTAGAAGATACTTTTCTGAAAAAGTTTCAGTCAGTAGATGGAGTGAAGGAGACTTCCCATGGCTACTCCCTGCCAGCTCAGGTGGCCATTACCTGTAGTGACAATTTTGCAAGTTTGGTTTCTTTTAAAAACACAGAAATCTTATGAGGATGTGTTTTCATTTTAATCCCAGCTCTGTGGGCTATGGAGCTGTGCTGACTGTGATTTGCCTTGTGCTCTAGCAAAGGCGTGATTTTGCCAGCTGTAGATAGTTTATGTGATTGTGTGATATTTGGGATTCTGGAAACTTTTCAGAGGGGAGATAAGTGCTAGAGCCTAGATAGGCAGAGTTGGTGATTGTTGGTCCTTTAGAGAGGTTGGCTGGGGCTGGAGAGATGGCTCAGCCATTAAAGGCTAGGCTCACAACCAAAAATTTAAGAGAGGTTGGCTGAGGTTGGCTAGTAGCCATAGTCATAGAAGAAACAAAAGGAAAGAAATTAGATTCAGGAATGTTCCTAATTCTCCTCTCCTCTCTATCCCTGTCTCTCCCCTATCTAATGTCTGGGGGAGGGTGGGTGCAGAAGAAAGGGTGGGAAAAAGAGGAACCCACAAAATAGCAAAGACCAGCTACAATTATCCAGCCCACGAGGGAACAAAAGGGCAGCAAGAGAACACCACTTCTCTGCTTGGGCTGCACCATTCTCTTTCCTTGCCTAGAACCCACGTTCTTCAGGCCTTTGGGCTCAGAATGAGTTACAGCATCCGTTTTCCTGAGCTTCAGCTTGCAGCAGCAGATGGTGGAACTTCTTGGCCTTTGTGGTGATATGAGCCAATCCCTAGAAGTCTCATCACAGACAGATAAAGACAGCCAGGCACCTAGACTGAGTCTATTGCTTCAGTCTGGAGAACCCTGACAGATACACTGGATTTGCTATTTGTTCATCCCTATTTAATATATTGTTAAATTTTAATTTATATATGAGCGTAAAGCTACCCATGTCTCTCTCCTTTCCTTTGCTTCTTATTTATTTATCTTTGTGCTGAGGATAGAGCCCAGGCCTCACATGAGCTAAGCACTTGATTTTCTACTGAGCTATATCACAGATGCCACTCATTGCTGTTTTTACTGTTTTTGGTTTGGGGGTTTTGTCTTGTTTTTGTTTTACTGTCATTTTCAAACAAGTCACAGAGTCTAGTCTAGTGTTCAAATGTTTTTTTTTTCCATCCCAGAACAAGATCTTGCTTTCCAAATTGATGAGGTATTTTTTAAAAATAATTTATTTTATTTTATGTGTTTTGCCTGCATGTTTGTGAGGGTGTCAGAGCCCCTGGAACTGGAGTCACAGACAGTTGTGAGCTGCCGTGTGGGTGCTGGGCATTGAACCCAGGTCCTCCGGAAGAACATCCAGTGAGCCATCTCTCCAGCTCCCCAGTTGATGAGTTTTTATATCTAATGGATTTAGTAAACACTGAAACCATTGGAACATCACTGCTATTTGTATTTAGCCAAAACAAGGCTGCAATCGGCCTGTTATTAAAATGGCGTGAGTTTGTTTACAAAGCTGACAGGATGGGTGTGAGACAAGAGAGCAAACAGAAGTCTTTTACAACAGCCCAAGCTGTTGCATAAGTTTAACAGCACACTGGGTGGAGGCATGGGAGAACACACAAGAAGAAACAAACTCAGTTCCTCTACTCTTGCTCAACAACCAACACAAGAAAGGCTTTTGAGACCAAATGTTGAGGTTTTTCTTCCAGAGACACTAAACAAGCAATCCTGCCTGCAGCAGACATTCTTTGATTCTGTCATGTCCTGACACTGGTCAGACTCACAAGCTCAGTCCCCCAGCCTGCGATTCTCCCTCAATTCAGTGCCTATCACAGCCTCAGGCTTTTGATTTACAGGCTTTCAGCCAGTGTTCCTACGGCCCATCCTCATCTTTGGTAGTCTGCTGGAGTGGCTCACAGAAGTCAGGGAAACATTTAGGATTACTGGTTCTTATGAAAAGTGCCTATCAGAGACCTTGACATGTTAGCTCATGTTCATGATCCCAGCACTTGAGAGGCAGGAGCATTGCCATGAGTTGGAGATTGGCTGGGGCTACATAGTGACTTCCATGCCATATGGGCTACATAATGAGACTCAGCTTCAAAACAAGTGAATAGGAGTATGAGCAATGGGTTGGTGGTTAAAAGCACTTGCTGCTCTTGAAGGAGAACCAGGTTTGGTTCTCAGCACTCATAAGGCAGCTCACAACTGCGTGTCACTCCAGCTCCAAGGGGTCCTGGCCTCCACGTGCACCCACACTCACATGCACATACCCACACACAGACACACATAATTGAAAACTAATAAAAAGTAAACACTTAAAACAAAGAAATACACACAAATAAAAATGAGGGGGCCACTGACGTCACTTAGTGGCATGAGGCACTTTCAGATAAGCTGAGTTCAGTCCTGAGGACTCACATAGCAGACGGAGAGAACCAATGCCAGCAGATTGTCCTCTCCGACTGTTTGGGAACACACGCAAACATGTGTGCAGAGCCGTAAATGATAAAATAACAGTGGAGGGCATGAGAAAAGCGTCACTCAGTGGTAGAGTGCCTGCCTAGCATGACGAAGGTCTGGATTCAATCCCCAGCACCATAATGCAAAACCAAAATGAAAAGTCATAGGCTCCTGCTAAATAGCATCACATTAAGATGAGGTTAAAGTAGAGCACAGACAGAGGGACACAGAGCCTCCATACCCTGTCCACCCTTCAGAATCTCCATGCTGGTCAGCTACCTGGAAGTTCTCCAGGCCGTGTCGTCTGGGTTTTTTTGAGGCATCATTCTACAAGGCTGATAGAGCCAATCGCTGACCACTGATGGCCAACTTAACTTTCAGCCACTCTCCTGGAGATTGAGAGGTGGGGCTCATAAGTCCGCCTTGATCCAGACCAGCTCTCATCCTGCAGGAATCTAGAGGCTGCCAACCACCATAATCTCATCAGCATAGAAGAGGCTCATCACACTGAAGAGTCCGAGGATATTAGGAGTTGGTCTATCAGGGGGCAGAGGACAACCACATGTATATTGCTGCAATATCTCAGAAAAATAATTACTAGTGTGTGTGTATCCTAGAGATATTTTGTAGCACAGGGAAAGAAAGGGCTGGTGCTCAGTAGAGATTGGCCTCTGTCAAGCGTGTGCAACTCACATGCGGGAAAGTATGCAAGGACTTTTTTTTTTTTCATTTTATCACTTCAAACTTATGCTCTGGGCGAAGCGGTTTTTCATCTGTAATCATTATTTTGTGAGAAATACATATGCTGGATACAATACCTATAAAATCTTAACCATGTTTTCTTAATTTATTTTTTAAATGTATGAATGTGGGTGTTTTGCCTGAATCTATGTCTGTGAACCGCATGTGTGCCTGGGAATGTCAACTAGACTTTCTATAGAGAGGCCTGTTTGCTATCAGGGCATTGCTACAAATTCTTTTCAAATAAAGGAAGTGAGTGAGCCAGGCTGTCATCACTGCCTCTCTGGAAGGCTGATGCAAGAAGATCACATGTTAAGGGATTTCCTGGGTTACAGAGTTAGTTCAAGGCCAGCAATTTAGTGTGAGCCTGAGCCAAAATAGAAGGTGAGACCGGATGTAGTAGTTACAGGCCTGTAGTATAGCACCAAGGAGTTGGAAGCTGGAGGATTAGGAGTTCAAGTCCATTTTTATTACATAATTTGCTGAAGCTAGCCTAGGCTACCTGAGACTCTGTGTAGAAAACCAACAAATAAGTGAAAAGTAAAAAGAGTGTGTTTGTTGGGGGAGGGGAGAGAAAGCTGAGGGTTGGAGCACTTGCCTAGCATATGTGAAGGCATATGTTCAATTCCCAGGACCTCAAAATAATGAAACAAAATTTAGAAGGCTGGCCAGGCAGTGGTGTCGAACACCTTTAATCCCAGCACTCAGGAGACAGAGGCAGGCGGAACTCTTTGGATTCAAGGCTACCCTGGTCTACAGATCAAGTCCAGGACAGCCAAGGCTGCACAGAGAAACCCTGTCTCAAAAAAAAAAAACACAAAAACAAATGAAAAGGCTGTGATGTGTATTTTTTATCACGGGCACTCTTTTCATTAATTTTTGTTTTTGTTTGTGATGGGGTCTCACTTCATGGCCTTGGGTGTCCTAGAACTAACTATGTTGACCAGGCTGATCTTGAACCCACAGAGATCCACCTGTCTTTGCTTCCTGATTGCTGGGACTAAAGGTGTTCACTATCACATACAGCAATCATTAGTGTTCTTTAAAATAATTTGATGTGTTTATCTTACCTGCATATTTGTCTGTGCACCATGTGGGTGCAGTACCTATGGTGACCAGAAGAGGGCACTGGATCCCTTGGCACTGGCATTACAGATGGTTTTCAGCTGTGATCACGGTGTTGGACATGGAATCCAAGTCCTCTGAAGGAGCAATCACTGTTCTCAGCCGATGAGCTAGCTCTCCAGCCCAATCATTGACACTCTTAATGCCTGTTTGTATTTCTCCTCTCTCTTTCTCTCTCTCTCATTTTTATGTCAGAGCTTCACTGTGTAGCCTTGGCAATCCTGGACTTGTTTTGTAGACCAGGCTGGCCTCAAACTCACAGAGCTCCACCTGCCTCTGCCTCCCGGGTGCTGGGATTACAGGCGTGCGCCACCACACCTGGCTGTATTTCTCCACTCCCAAGTGGATTACTTCAAGTTTTGTCTTCACATCTGGCATGACCTGAACCTGTTCTCTTTGGGACTGATGAGTACAACAAACTTTATGAAATGATGAGAATAGACAAAAAGAATTTCCTGGGAGATTTAAGCCTGTATTGCAATGTAGGTTATATCAAAACTTACTGGGCAAGTGCATAAAAATATACTTGATAGTGAAAGTGTAAAATCCAGTGTGAGGCTACACAGCTGATGTCCAGGTCACTTGGCCATCTTGACACAGCCAAGAGTCCCAAGAACAGTCCCAGCTGAGGAGTTGCCTAGATTAGATAGACCTATGGGTGTGTGTTGTCTTGATTATTAATTGATGCATGATGGCCCAGCCCACTGGGGACAGCGCCATCCGTGGAAAGCCCATTAAGCATGAACCGATGAGTAATTCAGAGAGCTAGCCAGGAAGCAGCACCTTTCTATGGTTCCTGCCCTATGGTTGCTGACCCTCTGCAATGGATTTGTGATCCAGGACAGTAAGCCAAATAGATCCTCCCCTCCCCTACGCGGTGTTTCTCCACAGAAATGAAAGGAAATGTGTTAGCGTGTCAGTCCTGGGCTAGCTCTGGACTTCTTAAGTGTGCAATAGAAAAGGAAGTTGCATTTCTAAAGCGTCTTTTAGATTTCTTTCTGTTATTACCAATGGGACATAACAACAATTAATGGTATGGCTTTCTTTAAGTCCAAGAGCTAAATTTATTTACTTCAAATAGGTCAAAGCATGACCGGACCTACTGCTTCCTACAGTGTTCGTCTAGTGGGAGTATGGTCTCTACACGTTTCATAAAAGGCACAGCAAAACATCAGCAGGGTCCTACCAGCAATGGGTAAACACTCAAGATGGGCAGGTGGCTGGCTGTGTGGAGCAACGGGCAGAGAGCCGGACACCCTGCTGAGCCACAGGGATGAGTGTAAGGGGCCTCAGAGTCTGCACAGAACACACCCAGACGCCGAATTCTCAGCAAAGGAGATTACCCCAGAAAGGCAAGTGAGACGGGCATGGGAGGGGGTTTGTCTGCCTCTGGGTGAGGTGAAGACAGCAGCAGGTGTATCTGCAGGAGTGGGTCTTTAAGGAGAAAATAGGGGAAGTCTATGTCAGGAAGAGTTGGTGAGTCCTGATTGGACCTGTTAGCCAGGGTAGCCAAAACATGATTTTTGATTGCTGGACCTTGGTTTTTTGATAGCTGGACCTTGGAGATTTAGTCAGGCATAAGGAAGTGGCCAAATAAGGGAACAGACCTTGGAGCCTAGCTTTAGGAATGTAATCTAATGGTTTTGAAAGGGAGAGGGAAGGAAGGAGGGCAAGACCTTCCTGTGCCAGGTTTGCAATGTTTGCACCTGTCAGAGAGTCCTTCAGTGAGGCTGGGTTGAAGACAGGGCAAAGGCTGTGTGCAGAGACTGTTGATCTCCTGCTATCTGTCCTGAGTGCTACCTAAGTCTAAAGGCCTGAGATCCACAGAGCCTGTGTGTACCTTTAAGAACAAAGAGTGGGAGGGGCTGGGGATGAGGAAGTACAGATAAAAGACAAAAGATGCCTTTCTGCTTCTGGAAGGAGGCAGAGAACGGATACAAACAAGAAGTCTGAATTAAGGCACCAATGTGGACAGTGTTTGCTTTGTGCGTGCAGCGCTGGCCAGGGGCTCTTGGAAGACAAAGGCCCTGCCTGATTTCTTTTCTCCTCTGATCCTCCGTGTGGTCAACTTTCTTTGGTTTGGCCTGTGTTCAGGCTTAATGCCAGGGCTATGTTGGCCTCCCACCCTCCTTTTCATGGCATGCCAAGAACACCTGTAGGTGATATTTTGCAGGATTCAACAATAGTAGAGATGAACCCAAGGTGCCTACCAGTTTCTTGGTACCAAAGAATTCTTAATTGTAAGAAGCAAGTTCTGGTTTGTAGAAAAGTTAGGAAACCACTTTGGGTAACAGGACACTGTTAGGAAAAAAATCTGAGCTTTTTAAAATTACATTTAAAAACTGTGTATGTGTGACCAGGCACGGTGGCACATGACTATAAACCCAGCTTCAGGGAGGCAGAGGCAGGTGGATTTCTGTGAGTTCCAGCCTGGTTACAAAGGGAGCCCAAGACAGCCAAGGCTACAGAGTCTGGGGTCGGGGGAGAGAAAACAAAAAACCAAGAACTGTGTGTGTTGAATATTTGATCCATTGTGAATACAAATTGTGAACTGTAAAACCTGTTTCTAGTTGTGCAGTGACTCAGCCCTATCACAAACCTTTAATCAAATAAACCACCTGTTTATTGTAAACAGGTGGGTGTAATGTGGCTCTGCCCTAGCACTCACCTTTAAAGCAAGAGCTTTCTGTAAAAAGGGCTAAATAGTGTTAACCCTAGACCAAAAAGCCAAACAAAAAACCAGCTGACAGGGATTAGGTAGAAAGGACAGACTTGGAGAGAAGGGTATGTAAGACAGCGTGGAAACGAAGGAGCTTTTGTCTTCTAGCTTTTTCCATCTGGGACCTGAGCTAAGTGGGAAGGCTTTTTCCTTCTGGGACATCAGCTGAGAAGGAAGGTCAGCTGGGTGCTTTGTCTGCCTCTCTGAGCTGGCAGGTTTCACCCCAGCATCTGGCTCCTGAGTCTTTATTGGTAAAATTGAACGTTTGGGATTTTCTTTCTTTATAACAACATGTGTGTGTGTGTGTGTGTGTGTGTGTGTGACTGTGCATGTGTCTGCGTGTGTGTCACGCACATATGTTGTATGGGAAAGTAGGGGTCAGGGAAGCTTGTTCTTCTACCTTGTGGGTCCCGGGGACTAAACTCAGGTCATTAGGCTTGGTGGCAGTACCTTATTCTCTGATCCATCTCCTTGACCCCTTAAAACAAACAAACAAACAAACAAACAAACAGGGCCTTGTGCAAGCTAGGCAAGTGCTCTACTGCTGAACTACATTTCCAGGCCCTGGGCTGAGGGCATATACTTCTTTCCAAATGTCTCTGAATTATACTCAATGCAGCGCTGAGAATTGAATGCAGGACCTCATGCATGCTGGGAAACACTCTACCGCTGAGCTACATCCCCAACCCTAATGCCTGGCCTTCCTTTAATAAACTAGCTAGGGCTCTCTCTATGGTCTTCCATCTGTTCTCTCTGAGGTGTGCTAGCCCAAGACCATGTCTAGTCCAAAATCCCCCTGCTCCTTGTTGTAAACTATGTTTCCTCTAATTCTACAGAGGAACCCTGGCCCAGAATTGGCCAGTGTGGGGTGTTCAGTGTAGAATGGAAGGGCATGGGCCCTCAAGTCAGGAGGACTGGCTTAGAGATAAAAAAAAAAAAATCTTCATGTAAGAGTCCAGAGATCAGCTGTAGTTGTGGAAGAAGAAACAAAGTGTAAACGGCGTCACAGAGAACTGGTAAACCCTGGCAAAACCTAGAGGCAGTTGGGGACATAAAGGGAAATGTGGTTAGTATAGGAGAGCCTCATCTCACAGAGCAGAAGGCCAATGAGTGAGTCAAGGTGATTAGGGTTGGAAGAGTAGCTTAGAGACGTTGGGTTCAAACCCCAGCACGGGGGAGAGAGGAGTGTGGTTTCAACAGATATTTATCACATGCCAAGTGCTGTTCTTGACATAAATACACCAAGAAATGGAAGCAACTGTACTCATTATCACAGTACTAAACCTTGAAGAGAGCGCCTACCAGAATAGTTACGAGTCTTAAAAAGAGATGCTTTGGGGGACAGGTTTAGAAGAGGAGGCTGATTTTCCTTATAAGTCCCACCGTGCAACTTGATTTAATGTTTAAAAATGTTAAATCACTGTTTATGAGCTGTATGGTGGGGGAGGTTGTTTTTTTTCTAGTTTATTGAGAGAGGGTCTCACTATGTTGCTCAGGCTGGCCTTGAATAGAAGGTCCTCTTGCCTAAGCCTTCCCCAAGCATGGGGATCACGGGGTGTACCATCACACCCAGGACTCCCCCCAACCTCCTGTGTTGTGTTGCGTTAGTGTTAGTGTGTGTTTTAGTCAAGTGTTCTACCACTGAGTTCCTCCAGTGCCTCAGACTACATATTCTAGGAGTACCTGGTGCGGGTGACCATTCCCTCATGTATATTTTCCCATGCTATCCCTTGCAGATAATGGTCTTCACACTGAGATATCCATCATTGGGGCTGGCTGAGCAGATCAGGCGACTTCTTTTTGCCTGCTTCTCCCTGATACACAAATGCTCCTGTAAAAGTCTCAGTGTCCTGGAGGGACAGTTTTGTTGACTGTAGGAACTCTACAAGGACTTCAGGCTTCTTGGAAGAACACTAGTCAGGGCGCCGGGTGGAGCTTGGTCGATGATGTGCCAGTCAGGGATGAGGCCATGGTGCAGTCTCTAGCATTGCAAAAGAACCCAAACAGACACCCAGCCATGACACAGCCTCCGTCTGGGTGATACTGTGCAGCTAGTTGTTCTAAACTGCTCACTTGTGGAAAGTCAGGGTAATTTGCTGTCCTGACTTATTGCCACACGTGATTTCACAGGAGGGCCTCCAAATGAAAGGTGCGAGAACAATTACGGATTATAAAAGAAATCAGATAACTGCCCGGAATCAGGATGTAATTATAACAGGACAGAACAGGAAAGAGTGCTGACTGTAATGAGGAATGTACGCAGGCTCCTCTGCGTGCCAGGGCATAGACAAATGCAGAAACAGCTGGCGGTTTGGGTGGCATGTGTGTTAAGGGTGGCATGATGGTGTCTGGCAAGGGTCTTACAGTTCTAGAGAAGAGAGCCTAGGTTGGCATTGGTTGCCAGGTTCAGTTATATAAATGCTTTCACCTTGGCCAAGCTACCAGATTGAAATCGCCGGATGTGGAGTTGGGAGAGAACCAGGTAGTTTTCACAGCTGCTGGAGCCAACTGGATTCCAGCACTGCGGTTTGTTTAAAAAGCCGGAGCACACAGCCGTAATCCCAGCACTCAGGGAGGCAGAGGCAGGTGGATCTCTGTGAGTTTGAGGCCAGCCTGGTTGACAAAACTAGCCTAAGACAGCCCAGGGCTACACAGAGGAATCCTGTCTCAAAAGCCAAAGCACAAACCAAACCAAACCAAACAAACAAAAACCCAGAGAGCCCCAATTTGTCCCAAGTCATCTGCCCCTAGCATTGTGGATATTCTGGACTCTTTATCCTAGAACCATCACACCTCCCAAACAAAACTGCCCAATTTGTTATGGAACTGTATCCAGAGCCATGGCTGGCGTCCCAGGCAGCCTAGGTCTCTGAGGTGAACAAAGTGTTGAAGGCCCAGGAACAAAAGGAAGTAAAGATGCAGGAGAGGCGAGACAGGGGCTTATTGAAGCAGAAGCAGAAAGCACCCTGTCGGGAAAGGCAGGGCCTCAAGAGCTGGCAGAGAATGTAATCCGCTCTGGATGGACCTTTTAAAAGAGCCCTGGATCCTCTCTTCTTTTGATCCCCCCCCCCTTTTCCCTTTCACGCTCTCCACCCCTATTTCTTCATTTTCTAAGCCTGGATGGTCCTTGGCCCAAGAAGACACCAAAGGCAAGACAGGAGCCACCCCAGCTGCAGAGGAGCTCAGTGGTTATGTGGGAATGTCCCCTCTCCCGTTGCCGGCCTATTCCCTATAAGCTCCTCACAGAGCCAGGTCCATTTTACCCACCCCACAGTATTCCGCCCACCAAATTCCGAAATGATTCCTTTGCCGAAGGAGATTATTGGAAAGGCAGCCAAGCTCTTGAACCCAGACCTCAAATCTACTTCTGGGAGGATGGGGTTTTGGGCTGTCTGTGACCTCAGGTGTCTGGAAAGGTGAGTGCAGGCTAACTGAGAAGCAGGTGATTTCCTGGCAGCTCCTAGTCGTGTATCCCTTTGCAAAGTTCACAGCCTGGGAATTCTAGAGCTGTCCTTCTGGTGCGCGCCTCCCCCTTTCAAAACTGACACAATGGTTGGCAAGACTATTGTTTATTCAGAAAGCAGCTAACAGGATGCTGCAGGCCTGTCAGTGAGGATTCAGGCAGACTGCTGCCAGCCACAGGAACCTTCAGGCCAGCTGGAGGAGGACTCCCTCACCTCTGAAGCCCTGTGGCTATCACCCCTTGGAAGTTAAGTGGCTGTGGGGTCTCAGACCCTTGAATGAACCCTCCCCCTCCCACGGGAAGCCCTCCCTTGTTAGTCGCAGGGCGGATGCTTTCCTTGGGAACCCCTGCCCCCCCTTTCCCTCTCCCTTTCCACCCTCTGTATTGGAGCCAGTGAGGGCTAAAGCCAGGTCCTATGGGACTTGATTTATACGGAGAGGCTCCTTATAAGGAAAAGAGTACCAAAGTACAAGCATTCAGTGACTGATGGTCAGGGCCCTTAGAGCTGGTCTATGCAAACTCCAGTGCCTGGAGCTGAAGCTCCACTAGACAGTTCTGAGGCCAGGCTGCTGAGAAGGAGAGTGGACGTGTGCAGGGAGGCAGCTGGTTGATGGTCTTGGGGGGGGGGAGGGTACTGCCACCACCGCCTCTTCCTCTTTCTTTTTGGATAAGGAAGTCTTAGAATTCTCTTCCCGATTCAGCCATCAAGACTTATAACAGCAGATACTGTCTCCTCCTGCTAAGGGAGTCACTTTATTCTGCCTTGCTCTGTCTGTATCCCAGCCTCCTCCCTGGAAATCCTCAACCCCCCTTCCCACCTCCTCCCCCCACCCCCTCCTCCTTCCACTCCTTCCCCAGCTTGACTGTCCAGTCCTGCCAGTAACGGGCCTGTGGGGATCCCAACCCTTGCTCTGGAACCACTGTGGGGAAGAGGCGACCCCTAGTGGTCAGTTGCAAAGGTCACCTACTTTGGCTCTTAACAGTACTCTGTCCTCAAAAGGAGGAAGAGTGTGGAGGCTGAAGCAGTCTGAAACCGGCCTGAACTACATAGTGAGATCCTGTGTCCGAGAAAAGATAAAGGGGCCAGGGGGTCGCCTCTGCGGGCAAAGGTGTGAGGACTGAGTTTAGATTCCCAGTACCCAGGTCAAAACCGGGTGTGTCAGAGTGCACCTGCCACCCAAGAGATGGGCAGCAAGACAGGCATATCTGGGGGCTCGTTGACCAGCTAATCTAGCCCAGACTGTGAGCTCTAGATTCTGTGAAAAGTGCTTTCTCCAAAAAACTGGGCGAAGCTTGCCATAGCCTTTCACACATGCACCCGGGAGGCAGATGCAGGTGGGTCTCTATGAGTTCTAGGCTAGCCATGGCTACAATGAGGGGGAGGACCTTATTTTCAAAAACAAAATGAAAGGCCAGGTTTGGTGGTGCACATCTTTAATCCCAGTACTCAGGGAGGCAGAGGCAGGTGGATCTTTGTGAACTGGAGGCCAGCCTGGTCTACGAAGTGAGTCCAGGACAGCCAAGGCTACACAGAGAAACTCTGTCTCAGAAACAAAACAAAACAAAACAAAAAAAAACACCACAACAAAACCAGTGAAGAGTGACAAAGGAAGATACAGATCCATGGCCTCTACACACACAGGTACATGTGCACACACAGGCACACATAACACACACACAGTGGAGAAGAAGATCAAATCAGACTGGCACAGTCACTACTCTGCTATGTGCTGAGGGGAGAAGACCTTCAGGACAGGGCACATATATCTTGGGAACATTTACACTCGGGTTTCTGGATTACTGGTATTTTTGTTTGCTGGCTTGGTTTTGCTTTTCATTTTTGCTTTTATATTGGAGATAAAACCCAGGAGTTTATGCGTGCTAGGGGAGCGAGCATGCTTCCACTGAGACACACCCCTTCTCAGTTTTATCATCTTTAACCCAAGGCCCATTAAACCTCATCCCTTCCCCTGTGAAACGGTAACTCTCACGGGCACCTTCTAAGTGGAGTCAACGCTTGAACAGGAGGGCCTGCGTAAGGAAAGAGCCAGCAAGTGAGAGGTACTCGGTAAGAATCAGTCCTCAGTCCTTCCTGCAGATTCAAGGTCTATAGCGGGCAGAGAAGGAGGAAGGGGTTGGGCGGATGGGAGGAACTGGCTTTGGTTTGGGTCCAGATAGGCTGTAGCACTTCAGCAGTGTAGTTACTAACACTGGGATGATACAAGGAAGACGCGAAGACTCGTGGAGCATTTTATTTTTTTAAAAAAGGAAATTCACGGTGATTCTTGGCTATATAGTGAGTGAGGTCAGCCTAACCTCAATAAAACCAGGTCTCAAAAAACAAGTGAAGAGAGCCTGGAGAGACAGCTCAGCAGTTAGGAGCACCGGCGGCTCTTCTGGGGGACCAGGGTTCGGTTCACAGCACCCATCGAAGGGCCCACGCAGCTGCTGCAGCTGTTCTACTGTCATGACAGGCTTCATACGATCCTGTAGGCCTGAGTTTCTGTTTCCTGTTTCTGTTTCTCAGATCGTGAAACTATAGACCATGGAAACAAGATACAATAACTCAATAACCTCCCTGAAAATCAGAAACAACAGTCTAGTAACTGCCTTGAAAAGTCCCCACGCACTTTTGCTCAGCTAGTCAACATGATATTCTTACCTGGGGCTGTGGTCTATATTTTCACTTGATAAATCTGGAAGTTCCAGGTGGGTTTTTTGTTTGTTTGTTTGTTTTGTTTGTCTGTTTTTGGTACTTTTGTTTTCCTTAAAGATTTATTTATTTTTACTTAATAAGTGGTTAGTGTTCATGTATGTATGTGTACCATGTACAGGCTTGGTGCTCACAGAGGCCAGAAGAGGGCGCTGGGTCTGTTAGAACTAGAGTTACAGACTATCAGAAGCTACCGTGCTTTGCACTGAATCCAGGCCTTCTGGAAGAGCAACAAATGCTCATAAGAGCTGAGCCATTGCTTCAGCCTCAAGTCTTTGTTTTATGCTTTTGTTGTTGTTTGTTATTTGTCCTGGGCCTGAACCAAGGCCTCCCATAAGCTAAACACGCTCTCTAATACCACTGAGCTACAGCTCTGTGGCAATTCAGGTCTTGACCAAGGGCTTAAGTTTTTGTGATGAGGAATCCTAATAACAGGAAATGAGAAGATGCTTAAGCTGGAAATTCTGGAGGCCCCATGCCTTTTATTTATTTATTTATTTATTTATTTATTTATTTATTTATTTATTTATTTATTTATTTATTTATTTACAGGGGATTGCACCAGGGCGTTGCGCCAGGCAGGCGCTCTACCTCTGACAGCAATACCCAGCCCTTTATTTTCATTTTCAGACACAGCTTTGCTGAATTGCCTAAGGTGGCCTTGAACTCACCATGTCATCCAGGCTGGCCTCAAACTTTCGATTCTCCTGCCTCATGGGTATACATCTCTCTTATGTACCACTTAAAGCAGTTTAGTGGGCACTGTTAGATTCTGGGTGGAGAAGGCAACACAGCAGATCCCTGCATTGGTCCAAAACCAAAATCTACTCTGTGATCACTAGGATGTGACTGCCAGATTCCTTGCCTTTCTGTCACTCTACAAGCTTTGGTGGCATTCCCAGTGACTTGTCTGTCCTGTGACCCTGTTGCTATGGACCTACAGCACAGCCCTGGATATGCAGTTCCTTCCTGGGCAGGGCACCTAACTCCTACCTCTGATTTGTGCTGGGATGAACATCCTGCTATCCATCTTTCCTTCCTTCCTTTCTCCTTCCTCCCTCCCTCCTCTTATCTCCCTCCCTCCCCCTCCTTACTCCCTTCCTTATTTTATCTCTTCCTTCCTCCCTCCCTCCTTCCTTTCCTCCTTCCTCCCTCCCTCCCCCCCCTTCTTCCTTCCTTCCTTCATCTCAAGCCTCTTGAGTGGCTGCCATACAGTGCTAGATCCTTCCTTTTGATAAAGGTTCTTACTTCATCACCATGATCCAGACCTAGTTCTATAGTCCGTGGCTCTCAAGGCAATTCAAGAGCCACCTGCAGAGCCGATGAGGAAAGGTGCCTGGACATGTTCTTGAGTGTGAGTGTGTGTGTGTGCGCGCGCGCACTCCTAAGGATTGTCTCAGCAATCACATGAGCTAACTGGGCTTTACTGATACGCCACCCTTCTCCCCTCCCCCAGCCCCATAATTCTCATACTCACCTTAATCAGAGCTCCCTGGTCCTTTACTCCTTCTCTGGTCTCTTTCCAGAAAGGCTTGGGTCTGGGGAATGTGAAGAAGATGGGTCACTATTCTTAGAACTTACAAATAAGGCTGCCCCTCCTCTGAGCCCAAGCTACTTGTGAAAGCTGTGGAGTGCCAAACTGTGTTTGTGTGTGTGTGTGTGTGTGGTTCTGCTTGTGATGGAATCCATAGTCCCGTGCATGCAAAAGAAGCATTCTGCTACTTGCCCCTACCCAAGACCTGAACTCTATGAATAGTCCAGCCAGGCATACTCCTTAGGCTCAGGTTAACTGCTGGTCTTAACTGCTAGCAGAAATATGGTCTTTCTTACCCTCAGTTCGGGGGGAGGGGCTTTTCCTAGGATTTGTATGACTTTGGGCTATCACATCATTTCCCTGACTCTCCCAATGGGAAGGGACCACACGACCACTTTCTTGTTGGAAACCCTTTCTCATCGCCTGAAGGCCCTCATCACTCACAAGCTTCCTGACTGCTTTTACTAGAATGACTGGAGCCATTTCTACCTTGCAGTTGGGAGAGCTGTCTGTCTGTCTGTCTGTCTGAGCACCCTTAGAGGGTTCACCTGTTTAAGGCTGTGAAGCCTGGGAAGTCCCAGTTTTAGAGACAGTGCAGTTTTGCAGAGTTACTTCAACAATTCTCCATAGATACTCAGAAGATACCTTTCCCTAAATCGGGACAGAGTCAGCATAATTGGTTTGGGTGCACCTGGCATTCCAAATACTTAGTACACAGTAGGTACTTGGCAAATACTTGCTTAATACAGGGAAGATCTATATAGCCCCTAGCTGTATGCAGTAAGCTAACATTTACGTGCTTATTCTGTCTATTGATTTATCTTTTGCGTTGCTGAAAATCACACCCAAAGCCTTGCGCATGGTAAGCACACACTCTGCCACGGAGCTAGAGCCCCAGCCTGCTTCTGCTGACTCATTTGAAAGTTAGTTGTAATCATCATGACACATAACCCGTTTATTTAGTTTGCAGCCATTGATTGAGAATTAGGGCATTCTTCCACACTGTTTCCTAATATCATCTAATATCAAGGTATAGAAATTGATGTTATCCTCATGGCCTACATTGGCATCACCCACAAACAGATTCCAGGGAGTGAGCAACTTCCTGTGTGTCTTTGCTACAAGTGTTGGGGAGTCATTGGCTCTCAACCCAAAGATGGAAAAACACTGAGGCCTAATTGCTCAAGCTTCTTGCCCTGCCTCGAACCGGCTGTGGGCTGTATTGCACAGAACTCATTAGGCCTTTGTGAAATTCATTCTTGAGTTATTCGTGTCTCTATATGGGTGTGTGCAGGCACCTGTGGAGACCAGAAGAGGGCATCAGATCCCGTGGAGCTGGTGTTATAGGCAGTTGTGAGCTACCTGACATGGGTGCTGGAAACCCCTCGGGTCCTCTGCAAGAACAACAGGTGCGCTCAACTGATGAGCCATCTCTCCAGCCCTGTTAGGTTCATTTTTAAAATGATAATAGAACACATGGCTCTTGTAGCCACTGAGAGGTAAAGCCGGAGCCCTACTTGAGCCTACTCGGGGTGGGAGTGTTGCACCTGTTGGCTAACAGGAGCTGCTCTTAAGGATGACCTTTATTTGAATAATGCTAGTGTGAGGCTGGGCTTTCTTTATAACAGTAATAATTATGGCTTATGAAGAGCCTACTGTACAGCAGCTTAACATGCTCCATTTCACCTAATCCTCACAGTGACATTGCAGGGAGGGTACTATTATTATCCCTATTGTGTTCATCAAGAACCAAAGGCTCCTAGGAGTTAGATACCTTTTCAAAGTCACACAGTCAGAAAGAAATAGATCTCTGGTGTGGTTACCCAATGTGCTAAAACATATGGAAAGAGCCACGTGTGGTGGCATACACCTGTAACCCTAACACTTGGGTGTGGAGGAAGGAGGAGCAGGAGGCAGAGATAGCCTTGGCTACGCAGTGCATTCAAAGCCAGCTTCGGCTATACGTGACCTTGCCTAAAAATAAAAATAAACAGAGAAAGTTAGGGGTGTATAAGACTCTGGGTTTGATCTCCAGGAACAGAAAAAAGTGGGGGTAAAATAGGGACAATCATAACTATTCTACTTTTTGATGAACAGGAACAATAGTTCTTGGCAGATAAAATGTCCATTAGTAACAATACCACAAAAGTGTGTGTGTGTGCATTCATGTGTGTGTGGAAGTCAGAGGATAAGCGTGGGTGTTGGTGTTCATCTCCCACCCTCTTGTGTATCAAGTTGGCTGGCCAGCAGTCATTCGGGATTCTTGCATTCCCCTTCTCACTTTAGGAGTTCTGGGATCGTAGTGCCTCATCAGACTGGCCCAGCAAGCAGTTTACCCACGGTGCCATTTCTGGAGCCCAACTTAAGTATTTTTATCAATAAAATAAGTTTAGCTCATTCTTGAAATATCATGGTTCTTCAATCAAGCGACAGCCTCGAGGAGCTAATACTGTCTCTTGTTTGGCATAGCTTTGGCACTGGGCTCAGGTCACTGGTGGTAAAACATTTTTGGAATTAAGTTATGTGAAATCTTCAAATGTTACTTATTGTGAAAGTCAAATCTCTCCTTGGACTTGCTCCATCGCACTCCTCAGACTATCAGGTTGTCAGGCTCAGTCACCTCGATCGAGAGTGACAGTGCCGGGTGAGATGAGCTGTAGATTTTTGCACAAGTTCAGGCTTCCCTGGAACAATACAGCCATGCTGGTACTATCTGGCCCCACCTAGTAACATAGGTGCACAGAAAGGCTTAGAGCTTTCTCGTTACCATCTTCTCTAAGAATCCAGAAAGGGAAACAGACTTTGAACCCAACTTATCTCAGTTACTTGACCCTACTGTCATAAAGTGTTCAAATTTAAGCATTATAAAGGATCATGACAGGGCAGGAACTCGGGGTTCTTCGGCAGAGGAAGCGCCAGCTGAGGAGGTCAGCTGCTGGGAGCTCAGCAGGTGAGTGGCAAGCTTGTCTTTTATAGAAAGTAGAGTCTAGAGAGAGGAGTTTATTTTAAATCTGTGGTGTCTTGAAAAGCGAGAAACCATAAGTTCTTCCCTTCGTGGGGCAAGGTTTATTCTCACACGCCTGAGGGTTTTTGTTTGGTTGGTTTTTCGGTTTTTCGAGACAGGGTTTCTCTATGTAGCCCTTGCTGTCCTGGAACTATCTCTATAGACCAGGCTGGCCTTGGACTCCTGGAGATCTGCCTCCCAAGTGCTGGGATTAAAGGTGTGCACCATCACAGGCTAGCTACTCCTGAATTTTTATTCAGGACCTATATTGGACTTGAGAAAGGTTTCTCTTTTATCATCTTTTTTCTAAACCTTCATGTATTCAGTGCTGCGGACTGAACCCAGAGCCTCATGCACGCGACAGCAAGCACTCTCCCACCGATCCACTAAGAACACTCCACTAGTGATCAGATTCTGAAAATAGCACTCTTATTGTATTTATTATTAGTGTGGCGTGGGAGTGGGCGCGTGCATGCGGTGGTCACATGTGGCTGTCAGAGGACAACTTTTAGGAGTTTGCTCTCTCTTACAAGGGATCCCAGGATTGAACTCAGGTCGTCAGGATTGCATAGTAAGCACTTTTGCCTGCTGAGCCTTCTCACTGGTCCTAAGGTCATCCATCACTCTAACAATAAAGTCATAAAAATATTTTTCAGCAAGAAAATTTCAATGACAGAATTTCAGGTTAGTAGTAATGGTATCTTATTAAAAGACTGGCAGAGGTTTCCTAGCCTGGTGGGAAGCACGCTGGCTCCTGTCAGGACAAGCCTAGAAAAAGGGAGGTGCAGAAGAGCCCCAAGTTAATCAGAGGTATATTCCTGCTCTCGACCGCTAATATTCATAGTAAGAGACAAAATAGCACGTTGCTAAGGCCAATGGAGGGGCCAGGGACCAGAAGAGACTAAAAGCATCTTTTGAAGGGAAAGAATATTAATATAGGCAGAAGGGTAGGTATGAGTGTGACCTTAGCAATCTTGGGTTTGAATCCTGACCCTAATGTTTGCTGTCTTTGGAGAAACTGCATCAAGAGGTTGGTTGTTGCAGAGCATGGTGTCACACACGTGTAATCCCAGTGATTAGGACCTGAACCAGGAGAGTCATAAATTTCTGTATAGCCCGCCAGCTTGGGCTATCAAGAAAGACTGTCTCAAAGACAACAACAACAACAAAAAGAAAACTTCGTTGTGGCTGAACAAACATATGTGAAGTGTTTCACAGTGTCTAGAAGTCATTCCATTTTTGTTTCTGCCATCTGTGTAGTAGTAGTAGTCATTGTAGCGGTACTCTTTTCCCGTCCGCCTGTCTGTCTCTCTGCAGGTCTGGCCTCAAACCCAGGACTTTTCACACTTGAGGCACAGCAAAGCTTACTCTAAGGGAAACAACGCACGCATGCTTTTCCCAGATAGACCTGGAATCTCTGAGAAGGATGAAGCAGCAATGTGCAGGAGAATGGGCCAGAGAGCCTTGTTTATTCTTTCTTGACAGTCCACGTGATCGACCAAGGAGGAGGGGAATACTAAGACAGGAGGCCCTGTTTGCAACCAGTCAACACTTTCGAATCTATAGTAATCCCAAGAACTGTTCGTGATGAGCTAGAGAGATGGCTTAATGGTC
This sequence comes from Pachyuromys duprasi, assembly GCA_028658305.1. Lineage (NCBI taxonomy): Eukaryota > Metazoa > Chordata > Mammalia > Rodentia > Muridae > Pachyuromys > Pachyuromys duprasi. The sequence goes on along the minus strand of CM053746.1, from coordinate 40,694,508 downwards.
AAAAGCACTTTCTGCTGTTGCAGAAGATCTTGGTTCAAGTCTCAGCACCTACACTGCAGCTAACATCCATAAGAAACTGCAGTCCCAGTGGGTCCAATACTTTCCTCCTGCCTCCTTAGGTACCAGGCTCACAAGTAATGCAGACATACATGCTGCCGAGACGCCTAAACACAGAAGATAAGCATTTTCTTTCGAAAGACTTCTCTGATTGGAGAACAGCTTTTAAAATATGACCCAAGTGAGACTTTCTTTCCTTATTTTTAGATGTATTCATTTTATGTGTATGAGTATCTTGCCTGCATATGTATGTGCACCGCATGCATGCCTGGTGCCATGGACCCCCTGGTGCTAGAGTTTCAGATAGTGGTAAGCAACCATGTAGGTTCTGGGAATTGAACCCAGGTCCATCTTGAGGAACAGCCAGTGCACCTAACTGCTGAGCCATTTCTCCAGCCTCCTCCCTTCCCCCAGAGAGACATTCAAAAAAGAATGACTTTGCTCAACTAGAACCACCTGAGAATGGAGAATTCACTTATCTTTCTGTTAAAGTGACAGTTTACATAATTTTTTTTCCCCTAGGGAAGATTCTTCCCACTTCATGGCCATCTGATATGTTTATATCATTGTAGTTTACTTCGTTGCCATAAAAAAAAGAATTCAATCAGATTTGTTTAATTAAAATCTAGACGGAGTGAGCCATTGCAGCTGGCATGACTCACTTGGGGCTTTATTTTAAGTGCCTAATAGGAAGAAAGGTCATAAGCTCATTGTAGATCAAAGTACAGAATCAGCTGCGTTCTTCACCTCCAGGAGATCCAACCTGCATTCATTAAAGATGGTGTGGAAGATCATCAGGCCACTGCAAGCATGCAAGCTTCTCTTAGTGGTTTTATCTTTGCCGCAGGGGAGGACAAGTAAGTTAATATTCTCTATGACTTTTTCTTTTTTAGATTAAAAAAATCAATTATATTAATGTAATGATCTATGGACTTTGGGAACAACCTTAAGTTCTGATGTGGAATGGCTATCCGGGACATGGCTCAGGTTATAGAAGTCAGAAAATATTTTACAACATGAAGATGAAAAAAAACCCAAACCTTGTTTTGGGCGCTGGAGCTGTTTAAAAGCTTTCCGTGGTTCGAATGCACAGTGAAGTTTGACAGCCAAGTCAGGAACAGTGCTTGCAAAATAATGCCAGAATAATCTAACGGAAAATATACGGAATGTTCAAGAAGAAATAAATGTCTTAGGGAAATGTCAGATATTTATGTAGACTAGCACTGGCAGATATAGGGTGAAAAGTGAAGAGATGCCAGACTTGGTGCGCTTGCGCAGAGGGGGGTGGAAAGAGTAGGGTGGCAAGAACTTATGTCGTACTCTCACACCTGTAATCCTAGCATTTGGCAAGCTGAAGCAGGAGGGTCTTCAGTTTGAAGAACAATTCATAAGCACACAAACAAAAACATTGTTTATCTCTGTGTAAAACCATACAGATTGAATTGTTGAGAGTATATTTTTACTGCATTTATGTAAGATAATTTATTTAACCAATTTTCTGTTGATGGACAGCTAGGTAAGAATCTGCCTGTCTTTTTTTTTTTTTTTTTTTTTTTTTTGGTATGGTTGGTTGTTTTTTTGAGACGGAGTTTCTCTGTGTAGCCTTGGCTGTCCTGGACTCACTTTGTAGACCAGGCTGGCCTTGAACTCACAAAGATCTGCCTGTCTTTGCCTCCCAGAGTGCTGGGATTACAGGCGTGCACCACTATTGAGTCAGGCTGACACCTGCCTATCTTACTAGTTTTTTCCTATAACTCCAGGTTCTGTTTTAACTGTGAATGGCAAAACTGAGGACTATATCCTGGACACCAGCCCTGGTGTCCAAGCATCTCTGGAATGTGCTGTTCAAAACCACACCAGAGATGAAGAACTTCTCTGGTACAGAGAAAATGGAGAAGTAGATTTGAAAACCGGAAACAGAATCAACACCAGTTCTGTATGCGTCTCTTCCATCAAGGAAGATGAAGATGGAGTCCGCTTCACTTGCAAGCTGCAGAGGAATCAGACGGTGTCCATTTCAGTGGTGCTGAATGTGACTTGTGAGTTGAGGGGAAAGAAACCTCCTGTCAATCAGGGATGTCTTCACTGAGCTAAGTGACCATTGAAATGTTAGTCTTGATTTGGCTACACTGCCCAGTTCATGTTCCCACACAAAATATCAGAATTCCTGTTTCTCCATGCCCTCAGGAGTGCCAGCTCTCTGCATTTGAGGTTCTATGCCCAAGCTAGCTTCAGACTTCATGGACTCAAGTCATTGTTCTGTCTCAGTCTTTCAAAATCAGCTACTGTGTCTAGGTTATTCATTTCTTGAACTAAAAAAATGAGGATTTTTAACTCTTTTCTGTGAAATGCCTGCCCATACCTTTTAACTATGTTCCAATTTGGGTATTTGCACCTTCTTCTCGTTGATTTGTATCAGCAGCAGGGCCTGGTTATACAAAGCTATGTAACTCTAGCACTGATGTGGAGCCTCAGGCAGAAGGATTGTCATTTACAGGCCAGCCTGGACTGCACAGCAAGACCTTATCTCAAAGACAGCAACAATCACAAAACCAGGGGGGATTCCGGAAGTGACTGTGCTGGGCATCAAAGAGAATGTTTTAGCTTTATTTAAGATGTACTGATTTTCTTAAGGGTCAGAGTTCCTGAATGGAGGACTTGCTTAAACAGTCATTACCATCAAATGGTAAAAAGGGGCAGTTCGTAGGATGTGTGGACAAATGGAACTATTGTACTTGGAGATTCTGTTCTCTATTCCAGCAGTTTCCTGTGTGTCTTGAATACTACATAGCATCCTTTTTGGATACGGACACAGAATGAGCTTGAACTCATTCCATGAGCAACAAAATGTCATTCTTCTGAGAAATTTATTAATAACACAGCATACTCAGGGTCTAATTATTCGGTATGCAGATGATACGAGCCCCTTTTCCTTCCTTCTCCGGGCCTACCGCCTTCCTCAGTGCCCATTCTTCAACCATTCTATTCATTTCCTGGACCTCTGACAATAAATACAAGGGGCAGAACTAAGAAGTGGAAACTGACCTGGTCATTTCTTCTCCTAGAGGTGGGAAGGTCTTGGGGGAGGGCTGGGATCACTTGGTGAAGACGAATGTGTCTGACTATTTACACACCACAACTGCTCTCGCTGTGGAGGACATAGAAGAGGAGGCAAGAGTCCACAGCTGACGGGCTTCCTGAAGCGTGGTGTTCTTTGTAGAGGGTCACTGAGCCAGGGCAAATATGTGGCCTTGGCAAAGGGGATCAGATAAAAAGCAAAGCCGAGGGTGTGAAAGGCTGTATTTTTAACGGGAGTTAGCATGAGAGCAAGTCCACTCCTTTGCAGAGATGATCACAATCAATCTTCACAGAGGGGTATCATCCAAGTGTTTGTTTTTTGCTTTTTTGTTTGTTTAAATGAGGAAACTGAAATTTAACGGTTAAGTAGTTGTCCGAAAGTCTCAGCAGGTATAAGGTATATATAAAAACAGGTATGTAGGAAACTAAGGCTAACTGCCACGCTTGACTTTAGTATTGTGCTGTTTTAGCTGACCCTTGTGCAAATTGGGCTATTGTATTTGCTCAGAAAACAAGAACTGTTTTTGAAACAGGGTCCTATTATGTTGCCCTGATTAGCCTGAAATTTGCTATGTAGACCAGGCTGGTCTTAAACTCATAGAGCTCTATTTGCCTCTGCCTCCCAAGTGCTAGGATTAAAGGCGTGCACCACCATACCCAGATATTATTATATAATAATATATTATTATATATGTTATATATAATAATCATATACTTCATATAATCCTCATCATATACTTCAGCAATATCTTTCCTTAAAGACAAATTTTAACTTAAATTATTTTATTTTATTATTATATGTATAGGAGTATTTTACATACATGTGTACTGTATGTGTGCCTAGTACCAATATAACCAGAAGAAGGCATTAGGTCCCTGGTAACTGGAGTTACAGACAGTGAGCCACCATGTGGCTGCTGGGAATTGAACTCAGGACCTCTAGAAGAGCAGCCAGTGCTCTTAACTACTGAGTCTCTCTCCGGCCCCTCATGCTCTATCTTTAAAGTTCTATGGAGTTAGGAATAAAATGTTTGTTATTTACTCTCATGTCCCTAGTTCCTAGCTGTGTACAATGCTATTCAATACATCCCTCCACCACCATCACCCCAGCAAGGGGCAAATATACCCTGAGGAAGATGGAAGGGCTCAGGGTATTGAATTGCTGACAGTGGAGTTGCTTGTTTCTGACTAATCTTGAATCTTACAGTTCCCCCTCTCCTAAGCGGAAACAGCTTCCAAACGGTGGAGGAAGACAGCGATGTAAGGTTGGTTTGTAACGTGAAATCCAACCCTCAAGCGCAGATGACGTGGCGTAAAAACAACGGCACCTTGTTTTTAGAGAAGGACCGTCACCAAATCCAGCAGACGAGGGAGTCTTTACAGCTGTCCATCACCAAGGTCAAGAAATCCGACAACGGAACCTACAGCTGTATCGCTAGCTCGTCCTTGAAGACGGAGACCATGGACTTCCAGCTGGTCGTCACAGGTAACTCTTCTTAAGTGATTGCTCAGCGCGATGCAAAAGTCAGGAGCAGGCTCAGTAAATCTCATCAGGGGCAACGAACGATGGTGACTGTTTTCATTCCTAGCAAAGATTTTTCACTGGAAAATTATCCCTTCCTAGCAAGAGATTCCTAGCAAGAGATTTTTCCTTAGGAATTTTATCTGAGTCAGGCTTGGTGTCACAAGGCTTTAATCTCGGCAATACAGAAGGCTAGAGCAGGAAGATTTTGAGTTCAAGCCCTGCATGGGTAACTTAGTGAGCCCGTGTCTCAGAATTAAAATAAAATAAAAAGGCCTGGATGGTGGGGCGATAGCTCCGTGGGTAGGGTGCTTTCCGTGTATGAAGGAGGTCTTGCTGCAAGAGCTGGGAGAGCTCAGTGGAAGTGTTTGCTCTCAAAAAGAAAACATTTTGTTTTCTAAACCTGACATGGTGGAGCCACGCTTTTCATTCCCAGCACTTGAAAGGCAGAGGCAGGCTGATCTCTATGAGTCCAAGGCCAGCCTGGTCTGTAGAGCAAGTTTCAGGCCAGGCAGATCTACACAGTGAGACCTTGTCTTGAGGGGTGAAGGGGAGGAGGAAAGAAAGAGAAAAAAATTAGAAGACTCATGCCCACTCCATATAGACCAGTAGCTTTTGAGCGAAGATCAAGGACCAAGGTAGAAAGCAACTCTGGTTCAGCCTTTTTGGGAAAATACTTCTACAGATTTCCTTCAGCACTGATGTGTGCACAAACTAGGTATGAGTTCACAGCCTATAACAGAGGTAACAGAAGAGAAATCAGAAATGTGCCCTACACACAGTTTAGATTAAAAAAAAAAAAAAAGCTCTCTGCAATCACTCCAAGTCTTGTATCCTGTCATCTGATGAGCAGACAGAGTGGGGAAAGATGGCCAACCACCCACTCAAGTTTTTCTTATCACTCTGTGACAATGGAGAACTGTGAGGTTGGGGATGTTTTCCTTAGATTTCTTTTCCTTTCTAAAGATTTCTTCCTTTTGCTTTATGTGAGCAACGGTTTGTCTGTCTGTCTGTGCACCATCTGCATGCATCTCCTTGGATTTCTTGCTCAGACAAAGAGGAAACTGAAATACTTGATACCACAAAAGCACACCACTCCTTTGTACCCGGCTGGTCTTGGGCAGGGACACAGGGAGCAACCAAACAAGCTGAGGCTCCTGCATCCTACTGGAACATTACTCACTAGGCCCACTCATTGCCGTCCTTGCCATTTCCCAGGAAACCACCTCCTACCTGCTTGTCTGGACTGCGTATCTTATTTCCTCCCCACACTAGAGAACCTGGGAAACAGACACAGTGGCAGGTGGGAGGGGGAGTCACTGGCTGACGGACTGTCACTGTGGTTACCGAGCTGCTCAGTAATTTTTTTCTACAGGGCCATGACAGTAAGCCTTGGGGCTTCCTGGTTAAAAAGTAACAACAGCAGGGTGATATGGCTCACGCCTGTAATCCCAGCACTCTGGGAGGCAGAGGCAGGCAGACCACTGTGAGTTTGAGGCCAGCCTGGTCTACAGAATGAGCTCAGGACAACCAGGGCTACACAAAGAAACCCTGTCTCCAAACACAAAAACAAAAAAGCAACAACAAAAACATACAAAACAACAAACAAACAAACAAAAGATCCTCTGTGTCCAAAGAGCAGAATCAGTGGAAGGGACTCTGCCCTGAAGCCTGTGGTTTTTTTTTTAAACCTTCACAAGAACCTTTATACAAACATGGTAGGATAAGCCTCTTGTGGTGCCATCTCTAACCAGCTGTGAGGTGCTCCTTGAAGACTTGGTGATTATAGTGTCCCTTTTGGTTAGGAAGAAAGCATAATTGCTCTATAACCATAGGTTTTTGTTGCTGTTGTTGTTGTTTGTTGCTTGCATGACAATCAGCAAATTGCCTTTCAGGTGGGCAGAAGCTTGTTTTGGGTGGAGTTCTGCCAAAGCAGCTTGTTTCCTTCTTTCTTTTTCGCTCTGTTACTTCCCAGGCTGTCTGCTTGCCTTCACGGCACACATGGCTGGCTGCTGCCTCTCAGCAGGATTTGATGCCAAATACCCCACAGGCTCGCCTAGCTTCACTGCTCAGTGCGGGTAGTTTCTAAAGGCCGTGGACACACTAAAAATGACATGCAGCTCTTTGCCAGCATGCAATTTAGCCCACACATTAGAAATTATTTTATCATAATGGTCTGGGGGAAGGGACACTGAGATTGGTCCAAGGCAGGAACATCAGGGAAGGAGTGCAGATGTTTTCACGAGACAAAGTCACTTCCAACAGGAACTTGGAATGGGAAGCGAGCCAGTAGGTCAGTCAGATTATGTCAGCCTGGTTTGTGGAAGGAAAGCTGCCCCATGTTGCTTCGCGACTTTCAGTTTGGTAAAAGGTCTTCCAGTCTGTGACAGCACTGTGATTTCCCCTCCTGATCACCTGGGCTTTGCTTCCTCTCAGTTCTGATACGGATCCTTGATGTAAGCAGAGAGGTCTTCAGTAAGGTCAGGACCGAGGTCTGTCTCAGAGTTGATGAATACAGAGCCAGGGCTTTCTGAAGGCGCATCAGGCAAACCTCTGTGGAGAGCTGGCACCACCCACACCTTCATGAGGATAACTTTTGGTCGGGACAGCTAAGAGAGGGCAGACGTGAAGGGTGCTTTGGAGCTGGGGTGTAGCTCAGTGGCAGACTTTCCAAGTGGCATGTGCTAGACCCCGGGTTCTACCCTAGTACTCCCCCAGGAAAAATGTAAGGATGTTTAACATGTTTAATTCATTTACTCCACCCCACCCCCACCAACCATCCTGAGCAGGAGCTGAAAGAAAGGTATAAAAGATAATTGGTTGGGCCAGCTAGCTCAATGGGCATTTCTTGCCAAGCCTGACAACCTGAGTTCTATCATGGTAGTTCTCACATGGTAGGAGAAAACCAGCTCATACAAACTGTCCTCTGGCCTCCACGTGTGTGCTGTGGCGTGTGAACACCATCCACACCTACACACAGATAAGGAAGTGTAATAGGAACAAATGTATATTGTAGGCTTCCAGATATAGGCGAGTGGGCGTCGCTTCTGAGGCGCCCTGGTTGCTGCAGCTCCCTGTCCATCTTTGTCACTTAGAGAAGCGTGGAAACCTTTGTCAAGGTTGGGAAGGCTGATGATTGGAGTCTTCCTTGCAGACACCACCTAGCCACTCTCTAAAAGAGTGCTTCTCAACCCCTGGGTCAAGATCCTTTGGGGGGGTTGTGTATCAGATACCCTACCCTTCAGATATTTACATTAAGATTCGTAACAAAAGCTGGGCGTGGTGGCACATGCCTTTGGTCCCAGCATTCAGGGAGGCAGAGGGGCCAGATCTCTGTGAGTTCCAGGCCAGCCTTTGCCTTTCCACATTTTGTCTTCTTGCTCTGCTAGAACCTCTTTCCCGTTCTGAGATTCCTCCTTAAAACCTTTGTACTTTTGAGAAGGCATTGACTTCAATTTAAAAGATGATTCGTTGGGCCAGCATGGTAGCTTGGTAGATCTACAATTTGCTTCTGCTTTCTGTGTAGCAAAGGAAGAAAAGGAAGGAAGGAAGGAAAGAAGGAAGGAAGGAAGGAAGGAAGGAAGGAAAGAGAGTAGTAGTAGTGCTGGCCCATATATTTAGACAGGTGGATGTCTGTGAGTTAGAGGCCAGCCAAGTCTACAGAATAAGTTCCAGGACAGCCAGGGCCATATAGAAAAACCCTGTCTTGGGGGAAAAATATAATAAAAAAATCACGAAATGGTCCATTTTGTGATGACAAAATGGTAGTCATTTTGGATGAGTTACTTGTGTTTCAGAAACTCTTTTCACAAAGAAGCAGGTTTAAAATCTGCCTCTGTCATTCATTCATTCTGTGATTTTTAGAAAAGTAACCAAATCTGTCAGAGACCCCCCCACCCCTGTTCCTCCTCTTTTAGGGTCGTTTGAGGATTTAATTAAAAGGGTGGCATATACCAAGTATAGTATGAACCATTCCTGATTCCTATTAGAAACACGGAAGTTAGAAGCTGGCTACTCTCCCGTGTACTTACTTTCCCAACAGACAAAGCTCCCGTGGTGCCTATCGAGCCCATCATTGCTGCTTCTGTCGTGGTCGCCTTGACCCTGGCTTTCGGACTGCTTGCTAGGAGGAAAAGGATAATGAAGGTACCTGATTTTTCTGAATCCTGGGGCACAAGGTCGTCTCAGAGGCTGGGACTAGGGCTCAGCGCTGGGCTGCAGGCATGTATGAGGGTCTGGTGTCTCTCCTTCGCATAGAGAAGAGACGGTGCACAGGGACAAGGCCTGAGTGGGAATACCTATAGCTTTGGAGCTGCTTTCCCTCCTTTTAAATTTCTCCTGCCACGTGTGGCAGTTCACGCTTGTCTTCCCGGTGCTTTGGAGATAGAAGCAAGAAGCTCCCGAGTCTGAGTCCAAGCAGGGCTGCAGAGTCAAATCTTGTTTCAAAAACAAAAAAACCCTCAATCAATAACTTTCCCTTTTGTCATTGCCATGGTGCCCTTGGTACAATAAACAAACACAGGGAGGAACAGATGTCTGCGTACTCTGCTCTCCACCGCGGCAGCCGGAAGCCCCTCTGCTGTCCGCTGGAGTTTGAGTTACTGACGGCTGACATCATTGTTTCCTGTGTTTCAGAGTATGTGCACGCTTAGGCTAATGCTGTGCATTTGACTCTGCCAGATGACTCGGGCCAAAGAGGACACATATGGCCAGAAAACCTCTAAAGAGAGCTGGAATGTCCTAGGCTGAACTCATCAGTCAGCAAGCCCCATTCCCCCTACTACAATAACTAGATCTGACTGTGGCAACAATGTTTCCCAAGAAGAAATCTGCCCCACCCTCTATTCCAGTCCAAAACATTTTTACAAAGACAGGAAGGAAGGGATGGATGGAGAGAGGAAGAAAGGCAGGGAGGAAGGAAGGGGGAAGGGAGGAAGGGGGAACTTTAGAGAAAGGGAGGGGAGAGACGAGAAAGATGAAAGGACAAACTAGACAGAGAGGAATGTCTAGTCGGTAAGGGCACTTGCAACCAAGCCTGACGACCTGGGTTCAATTCCCGGAGCCTACATGAGGAAAAGAATGGACATCTGCAAGTTGACTTCTGTCCTCCACAGATGTACTAAGGCATGCACCCCTCCACCACGTACCCCCCCACACACACACATACACACAGCACGAGAGATTATAGGTGTGTGTGACCTAAGGTAAACCCTAGAAACGTTGTGATTAAGACTTGCATCTTCTCAGAGTTCAATAAAATCTATCCGTGTGGTCAAGGAAAAGAGACCTTGAGCCCACACAGAGATGGCTGCACCACAGTTCCATAGCACTCACTGCCATACACTCAGAATGTTTACTCCTGGCCTTGGGAAAGAAGGCAAACTCACGCACTTTGTGCTTGCCTTTCAGCTCTGCGTGAAAGAGAATGCCCGGGGCACAGAAACAGCTCTGTAAGTGTTCTGGCAGGAGTAGCTGTCAGGGGTAGGAGTTGAGGGATGGTGGGGCATTTTCTTAAGCAATGGACCACAGAGGAATGCCCGTTCCAGGCCTTCTCCTCCAGAGACAGAGGCGTTCGCTAGAAGGTGAAGGGATTCAAAGGAGAACAGAGAGCCTCCACCTTAGAGGAGAGGAGTTGGGAAGGTTGCTCAGAGCAAGGAATACCTTGGGGCTTTCTGCCTATTCTCTAAGCAGGTTTGGCCAAGGCTTGCTCAACTGTATTGCCACACAAGCCTCTGAGGGAGCTTGTTCTGGTAGGAGCCACAGCTGCACCATCTTCACACGGCAAGGCTAGGGCGCTGGGCCTCATCTCCCCTGCTGCTTCCCCTGTGGAGCCAGCACATGGCAAGTGGGCAGTGCAGAACAAAGGCATCTGCCACAGAGGGTAGAGTTTGTTTTGACTTTTTTCCTTATTACTACAATCACTGTTAAAATTAATTTCTTGTTTCATTTCAGATGAGAAGGCTGAACTGCCACCTAACACATGAAGAGTTTTGCATCAGGACCATCTTGATTTGTATAGTGTCATCTGTATTTATTGCCATTTCAAAATTCATTCGTGTCAAATTGTCATTGGTTATAGAGAAGTAATTATTAATTACTAAGCAGTAGGTGTTATAGCTAATTTGATCTACTCGTGGAACTATTTTATGAGCGAGGGTTCAGAATGAAAAGATTTTGGTAAGCCCTCTCCTGAAGTGTAGGTTAATTACAATTTATCCCTAATAGATTGGTAACTACGTACTATTTGACTTATATTTTTCTGCATAGGCGATTAACCGCCATTTAGGTTTTCTAAATCAGTGCAATGGCTGAAAATCAAAGCAGAGACCAACACAGAATGATGCCGTTCCTAAGTTGCTAGGGAGCTCATAACAACATAAATTATCCCCTGCTCTCAGTGTCATCTTATTAGTCTCAGGACTAAAGAAGGAAGGAGCTAATCTCAGAATGTAAAACATCCCTTCAAATGGAATAAATTTAGTATCGTGAAAAATTCAGCATCTGTCCTTGTTTTTCTTATCTCCACATAGCTGACACGGTCATAAAACTGATGTGTGCTGTGGAATGTGCAAAGGGCAGGGAGCCGGGCTGGATGGCTGGATGGCTGGATGGCGCCTCTCGCTAGTATCCTTTGCCTCTTTTCCCGTAGTCATTTGCTTAGTCTGTGTGTATTCGTTATGAGTCAGTACGTACTCACCTCAGATAGATCAACCTTAAATTGCAGATCCCTTATCGCCCATCATTTGACTCCTCTGTTTCCATTTTTTCCCTTCCTGATCTTTCCCATCTTAAGAATTTATGCTTCTCTTTCCCATACAACTGGGGTAAGCTAGGCAAGCTTTAACATCTCCATAGAAACCCACCTCTAACTTGAAAGAAATTTCCTCTTTGTTTTGTTTCTTGGTGTTTTGAAGTGCTTGGAGTTAAATCCAGTACTCTGTGCATCCTAGACCAGAGACTTAGCTTCTCCCCTTTTCAGAATGTGTTTAGCGTAATAAATATGCTAGAAAGTGGAGGGGGAGGAAGAGAATGGGGGGGAGGGGGTTGAAAGATGATCTGGCTTCAAGCAGGATTTCTCCAAATAGAATCTGGAAGCCTGGTAAGATGCTGAAGAATAAAGTAGTAGGATTCTGGATGCACGCTTAGATGATCAGGGAGAAGCCTAGACCCTATAAAGCAAAGCAGACCTCAGGCAAAGACAGGTTGAGGTAGTTTGTTTTAAAAGGAAAAGGCAGTGAAAATGTGCATATGGAAATAGAGGTGGAATCTGGAAGCCTGGTTCTGTTCTTGGCTTCATGCCTTGGGGAGTCCTTTCCCCTCCCCTGTGCATTTGGAAAACAAGGAGGCTGGATTAGGGAAGCATTGAAGCGTTCATGTTATCTTGACAATTTCTGGTTCCCACATGCCAGGTAAATGTTGGAAAGAGCTGACAGAGACTGAAAAGGTAATTCCTTTGCCCCACCTAGCAAAATTATGAATCACAATGTGTTCTAGAGTGTGTAACAATGCTTGAGAATTGCAGGTCATCACCAGAGAGTTTTTTCACCCATGTATAATACAGTGGCCTTGTACATTGACACAAGACATGGACAGCACATGCACAGCAATATCATAAACTGACAAAGTGTTTTGTTTTGCCTTTCGGTTCAGAGAAAACAGAGTCAGTATTAGTACCAGCTTTCCTGTTAAGATCAATGTGAGCTGCTTAGGACATTGGATTCCAGGCCTCAGAAGCAGCCTCGGAGCCCAGTGTTTTCCCTGGTTGCTTAGAGGCTACTGAAATCCTAACACTCCCGGTTTTCACTTGAGATCAAGTCCCAGTCTTTCCATTAATGAGGACACCTTTTATTGTTATTTTTCTTCTTTTTGAACTTTGTTCTCTTTTTAAAGATTTTTTAAATTTTTCATTAAGTGTGTATGTGTGTGTCTGTGTACGGGTACGTACATGTGAGTAAAATGCCCAAGGAGACCAAAAAAGGGCATCAGAACCCCTGGAATTGGAGTTAAAGGTGGTTGTGAACCACCTGACATGGGTCCCGGAAACTAAACTAAGGTCCTCTGCAAGAGCAGTTTGTGCCTTTAACTGCCACGCCATCCATCCAGCTTCCGCCTCCTGCTTTCTTTCTTTCTTTTTTCTTCCTTCCCAGAGCAAGTATTCTACAACTAACCTATATCCCTTACCCCACCATGTTTTTGCCATAATCAATCTATCAAACAAATCCTATTTATTTTAGTAATCTAGCCTCTTAATTTTAGAAACATTTATCCATAACATTTACTTGCTCGTCTGAATTTGCTTTAGGGTAATTCAGTAACCTAGTTGATATAGTTCCACCTAAAAGCAAAGAAAGTGGTAGTTTATTTAAACTGTGCAATCTTTTAGAGGTTAACAATATGAGCTAGGTGTGGTAGCATATGCCTGTAATCCAGCCCTTGGGAGGTGAAGGCAGGAGGATTAGGAGTTCAAGGTCAACACCAGCTACTTAGAGACCTTGTGTCAAATAACTACCAAAACCCGAAAGGAACACTGTTGGAGGATGAGGAAACAATATGATAAAAATATACTGTTTGAAATTTTCAAAGAATTAAAAAATAAAAATAAAAGGAGTAGCAAAAACAGCCAGTATACTCATTGATGTTTGGCTGAAGAGTTGAAGATGGCTTCCTTCCCTAGTAGCTTTGTCCTTCAGTCACTCCCATTATGGCGACTTTGTGTGCCATTGGCATTTACATTCTTACATGGACCAAGCAGATGGATGATAAAGCAAGCTAGATATAAACCAGTAAGGGGTGATTAAGGATTGTTGTCATCCTCAATTCTTCTGTCTGTAAGAAGCTAATTTTGACCCCTGGAGACAAAAGCGGTCTTCAGAAGTGATTCTTCAGGAGAAATCAGAGAGTTGTGTTTGTATGTCTAAATCTCCTTCTGTTGTTGATATGTTTGCTTTGATCCTTACTGCCTAGGAGTAGATGAGTGTTCTCGAGCTGACAAAGGCCATTGTCCTGACAGAGATGTCCTAACCTAGAGTTGACTTGAACTTTCTTTGCCTCAGATGAGAGTTCTGAGGCAAAGCTCTCATACCAAATGCAGGAATGCTCACTAGAATGTGCCAAGGACAATAGTTACACCATACAGTGCTAGGGACTTGATCTGAACTATTTTTTAATCAGACAACAGTTGTGACTGTCCCAAAGTTAAGAGGCTCTGATTCACTATCAATACGAAGAAAAGGTGGCCTCAGAATGCTTGGAAACTAAAGGGAGTGGCTAAACTGGGCTTCACACCCAGGCTGAGGTAAAGCTGCGATTCTGGAGTGGGGGAGACGGTGTCACAGAAAGAAAAAAAGTTATGCAACAGGACCACACCTCCCATTCCAAGAATGGTATCCTCCTGTTTTGGATGAGTTACAGGGAATTTATAAGCAAAGGTAACTTTCAACAATCTCGCCCATGATGGCTTTGAGAGATGTCACCATAGTCTTTGAGATAGTGTGTTGTCTCAGAACTGCTGGGAAAGAATGCTGCCTTAGATATATTGTACCCTCCCTCTGTGTCTAAAGTGTCTCTAGATTTTGCAGAGGTGGACACTGGAATCTCCCCTTGGCGAGTGTGGAAATGGAGGATAGAATGCCTTGCTCAGTCACACAAGTAGCCTGAGGCTGAGCTGAGAGTCCAAACCAGAGCGGCTTGCTCCAAGGTGCTAGGCTGAGGATAAAGGTGCATGAGTCCTCCAAAGCCTCTTGCCTCTTCAGGGGGGCCAGGACTGTGATAGAGACGTTTATATTTTCTGAGTGTCTCTGTGTTCATCATGCTTCCTCTCTGCTTGACATCAGGACACCTATATGACTTCAGGTCAAGGAGCTATAGCCAGAATGAATAGTGTCACTTCTGGGCAAGGCAAAGCAGCCGGGGTTTTTTATCTATTTATTTTTTGTATTAATTACAGTTTATTCTTTTTTTCATCCCAGCTGTAGCCCCCTCCCTCATTCCCTCATCTCCTCCCATGCCCCTCTCCAAGTCCACTGTTCCCAGACATGGCAGCTGTGGAGAAATGTCAGGACATCTGCCGCCCTGCTGGGCTAAAAACCCTGTGGACCCAAGCTTCCTGCTCATATGTAACTGAAAGAAAGACCTCTGTGTTAAGCCATCCGATTGGAAAGATTTTTGTTGTTGTTGCTGCTGTTACTACTAGAGAAAATAACTGCTGGCTAATACAGGTATTTTCATCAGAATGAGAGTTCAAGAGGGGGCCTGGAGAGATGGCTCAGAGGTTAAGAGCACTGGCTGCTCTTCCAAAGATCCTGAGATCAATTCCCAGCAACTACATGGTGGCTCACAACCATCAATAGTAAGATCTGGTGCTCTCTTCTGGTGTGCAGGCATACATGTAGACAGAATGCTGTATAAATAAATTAATTAATTTTAAAAAAGCACTCAAAAGGGAGCTGGGCATGGTGGTACACGCCTGTAATCCCAGCATTCTGGGAGGCAGAGGCAGGTGGATCTCTATGAGTCTGAGGCCAGCCTGGTCTACGAAGTGAGTCCAGGACAGCCAAAGCTTCACAGAGAAACTCTGTCTCAAAAATCAAAACAAAACAAACACCAACCACAAAACAAAAACTCCAGAAGGTTTTTTTATACCTCAGTGGTAGCACTTACCTCACATGTGTGAGCACCTGTTCAATCTCTAGCTATGAAACAAATCAAAACAGCTTAGAAAAGAAAAAAGGTTAATAAAGTGTTTAATTTCAAGGCAACTTTTAATTTTTGAAATTCTATTTCTTTGTGTTGTGAGGTGGCCTGCTTGTATCAGAGGACAGCTTGCAGGAATCACTTCTTCCTCCTGGCATGCAGGTCCCGGGGATCAAACTCAAGTTATCAGGCTTGGTGGCAAGTATCTTTAACCTCTGGGCCATCTCGACAGCCCAAGGACAAGTTTCTTGATAATCCCCATCCTCCCACCCCCTACGGATCCTGAGTCATAGAGAACACTGACTAACCTGCCACAAAACCATGATTATCCCTTTGAATAGATTTCTATCTTTGACGAAATGGAGCAGCAATAACGTGAGCCGAAATTAAATCAAGCTATTTGTCTCATTTTAGGAGAAACAAAAATCCAAATTCTACTCAGCTTCATGCCAGGACTCCAGAGAACACACACTCTATTAATCACAGATGTCTTAGCACTTAGGTAATCTTTTCTGGAGAATTTATCTCGGCAACATCAAGGTGGATATGCAGCAACTGACTTGCATCATGGGTTGTTTTGCACTTACACAGTGCTATAAAACATACAGTTTTCAGAGCGCTTTCTACACATGCGTATATGGCCAGCATGGAGGTGGGGGTGGATAGCTGAGCCCCCACCAGCAGATTCCTAAAGCGTTGCTGTGGAAACTCCTGCCTCACTCCTGGCCTCTGATGCTCTCAGCAAATGTTCGCTTGTTTGAGTAAACTAGGAAGGATGTTCCCTCATATTTTCATGTTACCATTTATAAAATGTTTTATATATCTTTTTGGCTCACATAGCTACTCTGGCAGGTAATGTTGTCATTATTTATGACATATGACTGGAGATACTAAAGTTCAGAAAGACTAAATGATCTGTCCAAGGCCACATAGCCAAGAACAGAGGGCCACTCCTTTCTATCACTTTGTCTTTGGGCTGTAAGTACCATAGTTATTCTTGGTTTTACAGGACACTCAGCTCTTTGGCAATTTGACAGGAAGAATGGAGACAGGAGGTTAAAAAAAATTGACTACCACACAAACACTGTTATCATTTGGTCTTGCGTTGTTAAAGGGTCTACAATAAGATGAGAATTTTGGATCTCAGTCTATGACATTCCCTCTGTCTGCAAGCCAGCCGAAGGTTGTTTTTTTTTTTTTTTTTCATATACAGAAAAATGTCAGTTCACATCTGCCTCTTATACCAAGAGTGAACATCTGTAACATACTTCCTCTATCACAGAGCACACACATGTGGATAAAAGAAACCCCAGGATCTATACATTTAACATCAAATAGGAAACAGCTATGGGCAGACAGGGAGAGCGGAATGAGAATGAAAGGGAAGCAAGGAGACAGAATGATTTAAAAGCTCCAGTGACCATGCTCGGCCTATTCTCTCAGGGAATGGGAGCCCCAAAAGGAGCCAGGCGGAGAGACGCTCCCTTGAAGGTCCTGGGTTCCGTCAGGGCTCTCAAAGTATAAGCAGCTTGTGAACTGAGGATGAATCTTGTGTTCAAGGATTTGCCATGTAGGGAAGGCAAAGGAGTGTAGTTAAATGGTGTGTTTGCGTGGTACCTGGGTTTGATGCAGCCTCTGGGGCTACTAGGAAGTGGTGGGTCCTTTAAGATGTGGTGTCTAGTGGCAGTCTTAGGTTAGAGGGGGTGTGTCCTCAAAGGGGATTGTGGGACTCTTGCTTTTTAGCCACCTTGGAAGGGAACAATGGCTCCAGCACTAGTTCCTAAGAGTACAGCCGCCAGTCTAAAAGCAACTGGGTGCAACAGCCAGACTGAAACCCCTGAACTGTGAGACAAAATGAATCTTTCTCTTACTAAGTTGACACCTCACCTATTCTGTCACAGTGATGGAAGGCTGGCTTGCACCCTTGGGTTTAGAATCTTGTCCTTGGGGAAGTTGCAGTTTCTCTCAGAACTTCGGTCCGGTTGGGTGCTGAAGCTGGTAGCCAGGTTCCGGCGCCTTCATGCCGTGCTCCTACACTTAGCCAACATCACGTGTGGGAAAGCTGTTGCTGCCCGACAGATGCCGTGACGTATACAAGCAGCAGCTTTGAAAAGCTGGCCGCTCACCCTGGCTGCACCACGTGGAATCAGTCATCTCTCATAGATTCAAGATAGAGGGATGAGCCGGGCTCGGTGGCGCACGCCTGTGATCTCAGCACTCAGAGGCAGAGGCAGGCAGATTTCTGTGAGATCGAGGCCAGCCTGGTCTACAGAGCGAGTCCAGGACAGCCAGGACTACACAGAGAAACCCTGTCTCGAAAAACCAAAACCAAAACCAAACCAAAACAAAAATGGAGGGACTAATGCAGAGTGTTCTCTATGCAACCTCAGGAGCGCCCGTGCTGCACAATATAAAGGGAATCTGTTTAACAGTGGTGATTCGGAGGAGGCTTGGCCACCTTGTACATCATTTCTGCAAAGTGTATATTCCTTTCAAAGCAAATTCTCAGTCCCAAACAGGGCGTTTCTCTCCAGCTGTAACTTTTGGATCCAGCAGGCAGCTCAAGGCATCATTAAACAATTCCGTCAAAGAGGACATACACTTTGTTGCTGCTCAAGCACCATAACATTGAATTCCTGGAATGGCTTTATAGTTATGAGACTTCATAAAACCGTGTGATAACAAAACTTGGCTGACATGGACATCACCATTCTGAAGGACTTTGTTCCAACTGGAGACGTGTGTTGTATTCGTTTTTAAGAAAATGTTTACTGGTTTATTGCCAACTTTGGGTTTCTGCAAGATTTACAGTCCCTTTTGATCACTCTAAAGGTGGGGTGGTGCCTTTTGATCTCACAGTGACTACTCGCTCATCATACCGATGCTTCTCCCGTGTGTCCCTTCTTTGAATGCTGAGTAGCCATCATTATGTTCCACCTATATCGGGTGAACAGGAAAACTTAACAATTCCTAGCATGTACCTAAGAAAAGCTTCGTGATAACGATGTTCCGACCATCTCTCAAAGCTTAAGAGTAAAGTGTCAGGGAGCAGAAACCCGTCAGAGACTTGCCCTGTGGCAGGCTGCGAAAGGACAAGCAACACTCGGGAAAACTGTGGCCTTGTTGCCTAAATCAGCCGGCCTAAAGAACCTTCTTCTCCCACATGCAGGGAGGCAGAGGCAGGCGGATCGCTGTGAGTTCGAGGCCAGCCTGGTCTATGAGTGAGTCCAGTTCAGCCAGGGCTACACAGAGAAACCCTGTCTCGAAAAACCAAAAATAAAATAAAATAAATGAGAACCACCTTCTCCAGGTTTGTCCACTTCCAATGTGTCTGTTGATCTTCAGGTTGGAGGGTCTAGGCTCTCAGCCTCTGGAGTCAGACACTTTACATCCAAATTCTGCCGCTGACTCTCTGTGTGGTGATGAACTTATATTTCCTTGTCTGTAGAATGGGGACTAAGTGACTGAACACTGAGCAGAGCCTGTGACATCGTTGGTGCTGGCACCATTTTATGATCATATTTTGTGTTTAAGTGGGAACATCCCTTTTTGGAAGAGGAAACGGACTGAGCTGTTAAGTAACTACACACACACCTCTAAACGGGAGAGCCAGGTTAAGGGGATTTCAGATACTGGCCCCCTCATTTAGTTGTAGCCGCTCCCCCCCCATCTCAGTGATTCCTGCCTGCTGAGCACTCACCACCAAGCTACAGCTCCCGATTTTTTTTAAAATAAGAGGTTTTAGGAAGCACATTTGGTTTTTCACTTCTTTGTTTGTGTCGTTTGTTGTTGTTTGGTGTTTTTTTTTTGCTTTGTTTTGTTTTTTTAGTCCTAAAAAGAGAGACTTATTTCCTTATCTTTCCAAGTGAGATGCACGCCAACTCTTTTTGTTTGTTTGTTTGTTTTGTTTTTCATTCGGGCTATGAACACACACAGTTTCACTTCCCATGATGAATCATCCTTGGGACAAGGAGGAAAGAAAAATAGAGTGAAAGAAAAATAAGTTGAGAATCAAAACTAAAAATGACATGGGAAAAGAGCAGGAGGGCGCCCTGGCAACAGGGAACCGAGTCGTTCTGTCCTGTGTGCTTTAGCCAGTAACATTTTCTTTGTTTCTTTTCTTTCTTTCTTTTTCTTTCCCAAGAAAAGGAAGAAGGACAGTAGCATCACGATCATTGGTCTGGAACGTTTGCTTCTGGTAGAATCCACTTCACAGACAAGAGACATTCAAAACCCTAGCTTGTGCAGCTAAGTAGGCAAAGCCAGTCCAACAGCATTCCGAAAATAAAGACCTGTAGTCTCCGCTGGTGTCTAAGTACTGTTTCCCCAAAGGTCAGATCTCTCCAGTTTCATATCTCCTGTCATTTGCCTTTCTTTTCTTTTTGTCTTCAGTCCAACTTTTCTATACTTCAATAACATTTCTGTCTTGGTGATCATAGGTGAACATTCTACAAGAATGTAATGTATTTAGCTAAAAAAAAATCAATTGCTCCCTACCCCAGCCCTAACCTCACCCCAACTAAAAGCCTTACACATGAAGCATTTTCGGAACTTAGTCAGGACCCCCTCTGTGCCTGACCACCACAATACTGAGTTTCTTTTTTGGGGTATGGGCTTTGGGTGGGTGTGAGCACGTGGGTGTGGGCGCCTCTGTCCGTGCGTGTGGAGGCAGAAGACTACCTCTCACAAAGCGGTGCTCTTCAGAAGCCATCTACCCTGTGTTTTTGACACAGCACCTGTCACTGGGGTTGAGGACTGGCAGGCTAGGTGAGGCTGGTCGGCTGGCAAACTCCAGGGATCCATCTGTCTCCACCTCCTCAGCGCTTAGATTACAAGTGTGGGTGTACTACACCTAGTAGTTTTTTATATGAGTGCCGGGGGTTAAACTCAGGTCCCATGCTGGCAAGTGCTTCGATGACCAAGCTATCTCCTTGGCTCATTATCTTGTTTCTCTCACAAGGGATCTTCCTTATTCCCTACAGAGGGAAAGAAAAATGAAGGCAGTTCCCATGAATCTCCCAGGTTTTGTATTTCAGTTCTTCAGGGGGCAATCGGCCCTCTAACCTCTCTCTGTCTCTGTCTCTGTCTCTGTCTCTGTCTCTGTCTCTGTCTCTGTCTCTGTCTCTGTCTCTGTCTCTCTCTCTCTCTCTCTCTCTAGTGCTAGCTGTGCTCAGTCTTCAGTTCCTAAACAAAGACACACAGCTTGAAACTAATCTGCATAAGTCGTGACCTTCGTGTGCTGGTTCATGTGACACAGACTAGAGACGTCTGAGAGGAGGGGGCCTCAGCAGAGAAATCACCTCCAAGGGAGTGGCCCATTGGCTTGTCTGTGGGGTATTTTCTTGATTGATGGTTAATGTAGGAGGGCCAGCTCATGGTAGAGTCGGGCAGGTAGTTCTGTAGTGTCAGAAAGTAAGCTGAGGGGCTAGAGATAGCTCGGCTGTTAAGAGTGCTGGCTGCTCTTTTAGGGGACCTGGGTTCAATTCTCAGAGCCTATACTGCAGCTCACAAACATCTGTAACTCTAGTTTCAAGGGATCCAATTCCCCCTTATGGCTTCTGTGGGCACTGCAAGCATATGGTACATAGACATAAACTTAGACAAAACACCCATACATGAAAGAAAGAAAGAAAGAAAGAAAGAAAGAAAGAAAGAAAGAAAGAAAGAAAGAAAGAAAGAAAGAAAGAAAGAAACATAGAGACAGAAATAAGAGAAAGCAAGCTGAGTAATTCATGGAGAGCAAATGAATGAGCAGTTTCTCCATGGTTCCTGCCTCTATTCCTGTTTGAGTCCCCATGCTGACTTTCATCAATGATGGGCTGTGACTGGGACACGTCAGTATAAGCCCTTTCCTTCTGGAGTTGCTTTTGGAGGAGCTGCTTTTTGCTTTTCTGGAGGTGCAGTAGAGAGGAAACTAGAACACTCCAACTAGAATTCCTTTCCCCCGGGCATTGTTGCTTGACAAATTTCCAATTGGACAAAAGGTGGTGGTCATTCATCTCTTCAGAAAAGCTTTCTCTGAAGTTCCTAGTCTGATTTCAAAGTTCCTCCTTCACACTCCCCATCACTTCAGGCAAACATCCACCAAGGCCACCACTATCAGTGTGTATTCCATATCCATCAATTCTGCCTCTATTGTTGCGCCGCCCCCTCCTCTACACACACACTATATAACTCTGACTGGCCTGGAACTCAGAGATCCACTAGCCTCTGCCTCCTAGAAGTAAACACCTGTACCACCGCGCCCACATATTACCACCTTCCTGATCTAGATCACTATCCACCTCCTGTCTAGATAAAACTATTGTCTCCTGAGATGTCTCCTAACCCCTCCCCTTTCTCCTCCCCTTTCTCACTCTTCCACTTCTCTCCTATCCCTCCTCCCCTCCTCTCCTTCCATCTCCTCCTCTCCAGGTCTCCCCACCTTTCCCAGGCTGGCTTTGATGCAGAACATTCTTGTTCCCACCACTAAGTGGTAAATTCTACAGACGCACACCACACACAAAGTTTCTATTCCTTCCTCTCTTTAGTCTTATCATTTACATTACAGTCACAGTGACCTTTCTAAGAAGAGAGGCTTCACTAATACAAAATACAGACAATACACAGAATTAGCTAAAATGAGCAAAATTAGCACCTGTGAACTAACTTAAGAAATAGAGAATTAAGCTGGGCGGTGGTGTCACACACCTTTAATCCCAGCACTGCACTTGGAAGGTGGATCTCTGAATTCAAGGCTAGCCTGGTCTACAAAGTGAGTTCCAGGCTAGGCATGACTACACAGAGAAATTCTGTCTTGAAAAACCAAAAAATAGGCAGGAGTGGTGCACACCTTTAACCCCAGCACTCGGAGGCAGAGGCAGGCAGAGCTCTGTGAGTTCGAGGCCAGCCTGGTCTACAGAGTGAGTCCAGGACAGCCAGGGCTACACAGAGAAACCCTGTCTCAGAAAAAAAAGAAAGAAAAGAGAAAATGAAAAACCAAAACACAGAAAATACAAATGAAAGAAATAGAGAACTATAAATACCTTTGAAGATCAGATTGTCCCTTCTTTGTTAACTATATTGGACTTGATATTTTAACATTGCTTTGTCTGTTGTCATTTTTTTTGTCTATTTGTCTCTTTTAATGTTCTTGGGAATTCTCTATCTGTTGTTTCTGTGTGTCTGTCTCCCTCTGTCTCTGTCGCTTTGTGTGTTGATAAACCAAAGGCAAGTATTTTATCACTAAACTAAATGTGCTCTCATTATTTTCTTCATTTTGCATGTCTCTCTAACCAATACATTCTTCAGTTTGCCTTGGTTTTCGAACCTTTGAACATGGCTGCATGCTGTTCACTTTGTAATTTGCTATGTGCAGTAAATATTGCTTCTGAAACTCATGAACGTAGAGTTTTATTTCTCTGAGTATTTTACGCAAATGTCTATAAACAGTCTTGACTGTGACTTCCAGTGCAGCAGTTTCTCCTGGGAGGCACGGTCAACAGAACTTGCTGTGGTGGTAAAAACCTTTTACTGTAGTGAGAATTCTGGAATTCTGGTTTCCTTAAAAGACAGAAATAAGTATATTTTTTGCTTTAATCCCAGGTATATGAGGACATGGGACTTCTTTGCAGCAGCTGACTGTGATTTGCCTCATGCTCTAGCAGAGGCGTGGTTTTGCCAGTTGCAGATAGTTTCTGTGATGGTGTGACATTTGGAACTCTGAGAATTTCGCAGAGGGTATATAAATGTGAGGGCCCCATGAAGTGAAGCAGGTGGTTATCAGTCATTCAGGGGCATTGGTTGTGGTTTGTTAGTAGTCATACTCAAAGAAGAAATAAGAAAAAAAATTAGATTCAAGGCTCTCTCTCTCTTTCTCTCTTCTCCTGCCCCCCATCTCTCTCCTTCTTTCTCTCCTATTTAGTGATAGGGGGTGAAACCAGATGTGGCGATAAGGAGTGGGAAAAAGCAGAACCCACCAAGTAGCAAAGACTGTCTTCATTCTACTATATAGCAGCCATACACAGTGGCCTACCTTCCAACCAAATATGGACATTGAAAAACCAAATTTTTGTTTTAGTTCTCCTGCTAGGGTTGAACCCAGAGCTCCA
This sequence comes from Pachyuromys duprasi, assembly GCA_028658305.1. Lineage (NCBI taxonomy): Eukaryota > Metazoa > Chordata > Mammalia > Rodentia > Muridae > Pachyuromys > Pachyuromys duprasi. The sequence goes on along the minus strand of CM053746.1, from coordinate 40,671,069 downwards.
CACTTACTAGGCACTCACAATACCACTGAGATAATATTCCCAACCTACACTCAAATTTTTACTTTAAATAGCCCACAAGCTCCTGGTAACCACAGTAGCTCTAGAATGGTCTTGCTGGGTTAAGGAGGATGTGGACCTTCGACATTATGAAATATAGCCATGTTCTACCTGAGGATGTTCCTGTGGGTGACAGGTGGCACACAGGACAGGACACACTCTGATCTCCTATGGGATCAGAGTGGAGCTGAAAAGTTCCTTTGGCTTACTGATCTTGGGCCGCAGCACAGCAGGTTACAAGTGTGTGGAATGTTGCTGTAGGCAAACCTGCCATCCTGCCAGCCCCAGGATAACAAAGCACGGACAGTGCCTGATGTCCAATGACAAAAGATGTGGTCTCACTGCTCATTTCCAGGATGCCCCTTTTGCTTATGGAAAAAGTTTTACTGCCAAGCAAGATGCCATGCTACATTAGCTTTAACCTCATCCGTCCTGTTTACTGTACTCATCTTGATCGTAGAAAGAGGCCATAGCAAAAGGTTGACTTATGCCATCCAGGCTTGGGTAAGCTCACTGGGTGTTTGTGCAATGACGAAGAAAGTAGCGCAGTTCTCAGGGTGAGCTCCTGCCACTCAGCAGCGGGGACCGCAATATTAAGTTATGCTCCCACGAGCAGCATGTAAGAATTGTCAACAGTCTTTTTTTAGCTTTCTTTTAATTGCTTTATTATAGAGGTGTGAAATGCTATCTTGTTTCAATTTTAATTTGCAGTTCTATCATTTTTGTTATTTATGTTTTCTTCTGGTGTGTTGCCTGTTTTTTTTTTTTTTTTTTTTTTCTTTTGGCTTATCTGTAAAATTTCTTGTTACATGTAATTATCTTATGTGTTAACGGGATATGTGTGTGTGCAGGCGTGCGGAGGTCAGAGGAGAACTTGAGAGAACTGTTTTTCATCTGCTTTTAGTTGACCTTTAAAAACCACCCACCTGAGCAGTGCACATGACACCTGCTGCTTTGAATGCATAACATCTGCTTTGTGGACCATGATGGTGAGCTGGTGCAGCCTGTGTGTGTGCAGGACACTGGTGACTTCCTAACCCCCACTCACCTTTCCCGCTCTTGCCTTCTGGAAAAGCAGCAAGCTCTCTTAACTGGTAAGCCATCTTTCCAGCCCCCACGCTCTCTTTTTGCAGAAGTTACTTCAGTGGCTGGCAACTGCACAACAAACAAGGCTGACTTGGCTCAGCCACAGCATTCTTTGAAGATTTTTCTCACTAGGGGATTTTGTACAAAGAGAAATATCCCAACAAGTTGGGCAGTGCTGCATGCTTTCAATTCCAACAATCACTTGGGAAGCAGAGGCAGGTAGATCTCTGAGTTCGAGGCCAGCCTGGTCTATAGAGCAAATTCCAGGGTTATACAGAGAAACCCTGTATCAAAAAAACAAAGCAAAACAAAATGAACAAGGAAAGAAATATCCCAATGAATAAAGGGATGCCATCCAAGTCTTTATGATATAACTATAAACTAACCTTAACCTCATTTCTGATTTCTTAAATGTCTTCTTTTTACCACCATTTACTCTGTACTTCAATCACAGTCATTTTCAGAGCAGTTGATTTTATAAAAAGAATATGGTCCTGACAGCTCAGTATCCAAGTAAGGGGAACAAATGAACTCAGTGGCTGGCTCTTTGACCTCTCCCCCACCCCACCCCACCCCCCGCCCGAGGGAGGAGCAGCCTTGCTAGGCCACAGAGGAGGACAATGCAGCCAGTACTGATGAGACCTGATAAGCTATGGTCAGATGGAAGGGGAGGAGGTCCTCCCCTATCAGTGGACTTGGAGAAGGGCATGGAGATGAAGGAGGTAGGGTGGGATTGGGAGGGACTGACAGAGGGGGCTACAGCTGGGATACAAAGTAAATAAAAATAAAAAATAAAAATTTAATTATAAAAAGAATATGGTCGTAAGCTTTCACACAAGAGTTAGGGAGATGGCTCGGTGAGTAAAGATTTGCTGTGTGTGTATGAGGACCTGGGTTTTGATCCTAGAACTCATGAAAAGATGTGGCAATGTGTGCCTCTAACCCAAGCACTGAGGCAGGAGGAGACAGGGACTCCTAGGGACTGCCAATCTAGCTAAAATGGCAAGTGAGAGAGACCCTGTCTCAAGAAATAAGGTGAAGTCAGGCATAATGGTGCATGCCTGTAATCCCAGCACTCAGGGAGGCAGAGGCAGGCATACCAGTGTGAGTTTTAGGCCAGCCTAGACTACAAAGCAAGTTTAGGACAGCCAAGGGTACACAGAGAAACCCTGTCTTCAAAACAAAAGGTGAAAAGCAATGAGAAAAACTTTTATTCTCCACATATGTACAACTATTCTCTCTCTCTCTCTCTCTCTCTCTCTCTCTCTCTCTCTCTCTCACACACACACACACACACACACACACATACGTCATTCACACAAAATTTTCTCAAGACTATTATTTCTTAGCAATAAGTATAAGTTTATTCAAGGGCAGATACTCTTCCCAGCTAAAATGCTCTACCATGTAGTAACAGCACAGTTTCTAGTTCACGTCACCACTACCAATTTAGAAAGTATGCATCTCTTTCAAAGATTTATTTTATGTGTGTATATCTTGTATGTCTCTCTCTCCTGTGTGTGTGTATCTTCTGTATGTGGTGCTGGTGGAGGCCAGATAAACCATCACATCCCCTTAAGCCGGAATTATAGAAGGAAAGCCATCTGATGTGGGTGCTGGGAACTGATCTTGGTTCCTCTGGCCGAGCAGCAAGCAACTGTAACTACCGAAGCATCTCTCCAGCCCCAGAGGCATGCCTTTACTGACAAATGTTAGATATTGTAAAGGCTCTTCCTTGCTTGGAATACTGTGGATGTCATCATGTATAATAGCAGTTATAATGAACTATTTCAAATGTACTTAATTGACTGTGGATGGTCCTCCATGTCCATGGATCCTATATTCAAATACAGGGATGGCGCCTGCGAATTTAACTGATTGCGGATTGAAAAAATTTAGGAAAAAATGCACCTGGAAGTTGGAAAATGGCTCAGCAGTTACTGCTCTTCAGAGGGCTTGAGTTTGGGTCTCAGTTCCAGAGCCAGGCAGCTCATAACTGCATTAAATCCAGCTCCAGGAGATCTGATGCATCTGGTATCTTTAAGCACTACATTCAAGCATGTGTGTGCGTGAGCACACACACACACTCCTTAAAAATGTGTCTCCACTGAACATGTACCAATGTTTCTTATTATTCCCTAAGCAATATGATGTAACAACTTTTTACATAGTGTTTACATTACATTGGGTGTTATCAGCAATCTGAAGATGATTTAACCTACCGGGGAGGGTGGCAATGGTGACGGGTAGATACTGCATGATTTTATGAGCATTGGGAGATCCTGAGACCTCCCGTGTTCTAATTTGAGCAGACTGGCTCATTGTTCCTGCTTTATACCCATATCTGTCCTGTCTCTATCTCTGAATGTGCCCTTTTCTCCAGACTATTCAGTGGATTGCTAGCACCTGGGAAAAATTGTGACTGGGAATAGTATCTTATCCAGAGGCAGGAAAAACTTTGCAGGGACAACCTCATTCAAGGTGGCCAGGTGCGGTGGCTCATGCCTGTGATCCCAGCACTTGGGGAGGTAGAGGCAGGTGTATCTTTGTGAGTTTGAGGCCAGCCTGGTTTACAAAGCAAATCTAGGACAGCCAAGGCTACACAGAGAAACCCTGTCTTAGAAAAAAAAAGACAAATGTGTGAAGCAAGTTATTTATACACACATACATGTGTGTGTGTGTGTGTGTGTGTGTGTATGTAAGTGTGTATATGTACATATACAAGTAAAATGTGGAACCCTCTATATTTGTGACAGATGCCTTTGTTTGTGTGCACATGTGCATGTTACATGCATGCTGAGGTCACAGTCAATGTTGTATATCTTCCTCTATCACTGTCCATCTTTTGTTTGTTTGTTTGTTTGTTTGAGATAGATTTCTCTGTGTAGCCTTGGCTATCCTGGACTTGCTTTGTAGACCAGGCTGGTCTGGAACTCACAGTGATCTACCTGCCTCTGCCTCCCTGAGTTCTGGAATTAAAGAAGTGCACCACCATGCAACATTACTTGTATTACATTTTATGTCTCACGTGTGTACATGGATGATCTAAACACAGCACACATGTAGAGGTGTGTCACAGAAGACAAATGTGAGTCAGTTATCTCCTCTCATCTTGTTGGTCCTGGGGACTGGACTTAGCTGGTCAGACCTGGCCATCTCAGCACTCCTCCACGTGCTTTTCTGAGTCTCTTACTGAACCTTGAAGTCACCGAGTAGGCTAGGCTGGCTGCCCAGTGAGCTCACCATGGTGCTATGCCTGGCTTTTTACATAGACGTTAGGAAGCTAACCTCAAGTTTTATTCCTACGCAGCAAGCATGTTAACAACTAGGCTTTCCCCCCACCCTGAAATGAACACACACATAAATACACACACATACATATGTTTTGTTTTTTTGTGTGTGTTTTGTTTTGTTTTTCCTTTTGCTTTTTGAGACAGGGTTTCTCTGTGCAGCCCTGGCTGTCCTGGAACTCAGAGATCTGCCTGCCTCTGCCTCTCAAGTGCTGGGATTTAAAGGTGTGGGCCACCACCACCACCTAGCTGAAATGACAATATTTTTAAGATAAGCCAGCTACCCGGAGTTTTGTAAAGGACCTCTCAATTTTAAATATTGATTCAAAAAATTAAAATCAGTCTAGATGTGATGGCACAGGCCTGTAATCCAACCATGTAAAAGGCAGAGGAAGGAAAATCTGAAGTTGGAGGTCAGGCTGAATTGTATAGCCAGGCACTGACTTAAATATAAATCAATACTAAGTCCCCATGCGGGTCAAACAGAACATCTAGAAGGTGGATTTATTTTAGTAGGCTACAAATGTGTAAACCTTGAAGCTTATTAATTATCAGGAGACTTTTGACAGAAGCAAATCTCAGAGTTACCAGGGAGCTACTTAATTGGAAATGATTTTCCTTTGTGTTGGATCCTGGTATAGCCCTCTAGCCACCATAAAAGTCTGACCTTTTCTATCAAAATAGAAGCAGTTGACCAGCATGTGTCAAAGACTGGTGGACGACAAAGGAGGAGCCTGGGTGGAAATTTTGGGGGAGAAGAACCAGGCAGCAAGCCTACCCGTGAGGCTCACTGCGGGGGCTCCCTAGGGTTTCGTTTTGTCCCGCCGTGAGGTGTCACTGTGTCACTGTGTCCCACCGCTTCTCCGCTGGCTGGAGTTAGAGAGGAAATGGCATGAGAATTTGGGGAAATTCTCTTCCTGCGCGGGTCCCTTGGGGAGGACATCCTGGAAATCCAGCTTATTGTGTGCCTTCCGTCCATGCCCACACGAGGGCTGAGTGTATGGGTGTGAGCCGCTGAGTGGAAAGATGGCACAAAGGGTGTCACCCTGACAATAGGGCAGAGCAGGAGATCTGGGAGGAGACGGAGATAGGAATCTCTGGGCGTGGGGTAGGGAGAGGGATGGCAGTAGCTGTAAAACGAGTCCCCTCCGCCTCCTGGGTGATTTCATCTGCCCTGGTCCTGAGTGCTTACGTTAGCAACCGCACGCTTCTGACTTGCAGCCCCATCTGCCCAACGTACTGGCTTTTTCCTCACAGCCTCCGTAGATTCCGTAGACGTGATTCCCCCCGCCCTCCACTGCCGCTTGCCGCCCCCTCTCTAAGATCACCATGCCCCAGCTTAGTTGGGCGGTGGTTCTCAGCCTCCCTACTGCTGAGACCCTTTAATACAGTTTCTCATGTTGCGGTGACCCCCAACCATATTTTATTGTTGCTTCAAAACTGTAAATTTGTTAACTCGTGTGAATCGTAATGTAACCATCTGATAAGCAAACTATCTGACAGGAAACCTTCAAGAGGTCGCGACCCACAGGTTGAGAACCACTGCTTTGTTTTATTCTAATATTTTCAGTGGCAGCGGCCTGGTACATCAGTCGAGCTGACAACGGAGAATGGCCATTATATCGGGCCTTTCTGGATTTTGAACGTATAGCTCCCCAGGGGGTCATCTCCAGCTTCCCTGGCTGTTCCTTTTCTTCCCACTCCTTGTCTTTCTCCAACATTCCCCTGTCCACAGCACCCTTGTAAGGAACAGTAAAAGACCTATCATAACCCGATTGGCATAGCCCTGGGTCGGGGTATGTGGCTCAGCAGACAGAGCTTAGACTGGTTTGCAGCCCTCTGAGCACACTTAGCCTGGTGCCGTGGACGCCTTGTGCAGTTATACATGCCGAGGCCCAGGGTGGTCCCTGGCCTTGCTCCTCATGTTTCTGCAACCTTCCACGGCCACAGTTCAGTGTGTGTCTTACCTAATTTCTAGACTTCTCGTATGTCTCCTGGAGTTCTTTCCTTTGCTTTCCTGTAGGAAGCCTAAAGTTGTCATGGTTCAAGTAGAGTTCAGATACCCATAACCCCCAAATATGCTGGGTTTTCTGTGGTCCTTCTCCTGGTTCAGAGCTTCTTAAACTTTTTTCACTCACAACCACTTGTAACCTAAGTACTTTTTATGCGATCCTAGGGTATGTGTATATGTATCAAATTTTATTACTAATAAATCACTTATTTTAATATAATTCTTTGGTGTGCATATAAGACCAAGGTGAGTTTCATACTGATGATAGAGGTGCTGTTGAATATTAGATGTCACAGGGCACATTTTTTGAAGTTGCAACCGCAGCATTTCTTAGAGTTGATCAATAGTTTGGTTTCATAATCTCCAATGCTGAGAATGGTGCTTTGCATAACTATAGAGTGAAAAGTGGCCGAAGTGGGCTAGTGAGATGTCATATCCGATAAGAGCACTTGGGAGGGGGTGCACACACATGCACAAATACAACAAATAACTGTAAAAAAAAAAAACCTTTCTATAGGAAAAGTACATTTAGGGCCATTTGAGAAACTGCTGGAAGAGCCAGGTGTGGTTACACATTCCTTTACTCCCAGAAAGAGGCAGGATGATCTCTGTGAGTTCCAGGCCAGCCAGGGCTACACAGTGAGAGCATATGTCAAACCAAACCAAAACCAAAACAAAGCCAAACAGAAAATGTCAGGAATTCTCTTCTAATCCCAAGTCAAAGGTCATTTAACGATTTTTTTTATACGAAACGCAAGCCAGCAACTCAAACAGCAATCTGTAAAATCAAACATTCTATCAAATTAAAAAAAAATCTAGTGATGTACTAGTTTGAAAATGATAGGAGATATTTAAAATGATTTTTGAAATTAAACTAAATAAAACAAAATAATATTTCAGCAAGAGCAGAACAGCTTGTATATACAATAAAGCACTGCAGTTCATAGTATACAATGGTGCATAATCTATTGCTGAAGTGTCTCAGACGATGTTCGTTGGTATTGCATGCTATGACAGCATAGGCAGGCAGTGTTGTTCATATCCTGTGTTCTAATCCCAGGCTGCAATGATGCCACACAGGGTCACAGCTCAGATTCACTGATGCTGGATTTTTAATGAACTTTGGTCATCTCGTGTTCGGATATCTTTTACAGTTGCCAATTAAAGAAAAAAATGAACTTCTCTTTTTTTATGTGTATGGGTGTTTTACTCGTATTGTAGGGTCCAAAAGTGACTTACACGACTCAGACTCCGAGAATATACAAAAACAAGAGCAGATTTTTTATTAAGCGAAGCGGTCCAGCATGCACAAGTCAACCAACCATTCTAGATAATGGCAAACCTAGACAAAGCCGCTCGGGCCTTTTAATCTCTATTCTGATTGGGGTGGAGGGAGGGATGAGCAGCTACACGGGGCGTAAATTGACTGGTCGGGCCGGTGACGGGTTATCTCAAGCAGCAGTCTCTGGGCCTTTCAGCCATGCGTGGTCACACTTGCAGCTGGTTGGCTCAGGTTTACCCTGGACCTTTCCCCGGCTGTTCTCTCGGGCCAAGATGGAGTCTAGACAAAAGGAATGTTTTGACCCTCTCAGGAGGTATGCTTTCGTTCCACACCAGAGAGCCCATGGAGGCCAGAAAGCATCAGATCCCCTGGAACTGAACTTACAGACGGTTGTAAGCCACAGTGTGGTTCGTGGGAATTGAACCCAGGGTCTCCGGGAGAGCAGCCAGTACTCTTAACCGCTGGGCCATCTCTCCAGCTCCTGCTGCAAAATTTTTCATCCCTATTCCACTACCAGTTGCATTATTCTGTATGGGGTTAAAACCTACGACTTTAAAGGCTGGGTCTCGGTTAATGACATCATCTTTTATCCTCCAGTTCAACCGAAAGTTTCAAGCTCATCTCCGCTTCTTCCGTCTCCACAAACCAAGGCATTCTACTATAATAGCATTCTGACTAATTCCCTGGCTCCAGAATCTCTCCCTCCCCATAGCCACCAGATTTTGCTTAACACAGATCTGAGAATATTGCTCCTTTGTTCAAACATATTTTTTGACTTCTAATTAAGCACAGAATAAAGTATAGATGCGCAGGTGTGGCATATAAAACCTTTTATATCCCAGTCTCAACCTCCTTTCCTGGTCCTGCACCTTGCTTCTGATCTCAGCACAGTCTGCTTTTAACCACATCAGATTGTGATGCACAGAGGTTCGTTTGCATTTGATGTTGTCTCTGCTCTCACGCTTTGTGCCTTGCTTGCTACCTTGAATGCCCTCTCTCTGTTTCTCGTAATATTCCATCCACTCTTCAAAATGATCATCACTTGTCTTTTCTTTTTGTGGTACTGAAGACTAAACCCAAGGTCCTCATGCACGCTAAACAAGTGTTCTACTCTCCAGTGTATCCTCATCCTCTTTTCCTAAGCATCTGGCTCTACCTACTAGCTGCTACTTATATAGAACTACTGTGTGGTAATATGTGTTATGTTGCTTGGTTTTCCCATCACATTTTTAGAAAGGATTTTATTTTTTAATGTGTATGCATGTGTCTCTGTGTGTCTGTGTTCACTTGGGATGAGTGCCCATGGTAGCCAGATGGAAGTGTTGGATTCCCCCGGAACTGGGCTTACAGTTTTCAGACTCAGGTGTTGGGAACCGAACTTGGGTTCCGTGGAAAAGCAGCCAGTGCTCTTACCTGTTGAGTCAGCTCTCAGACCCACATCATGAGTTTCCTGACGACAGGATTAAAGTTTTTAATCTTCATATCATCAGAAGCTTGCTGAGGACCTGTTCTGGAGATGTTGAGTGAAGTTTGCTGATTTGAACAGGGTGCAGCGGGGCACACCTGGAATCCCAGCACTGGGGAGGTAGAGGTTCATGATTTGAATTGGGCGGGACGTTTAAACATCATTTTGTGAAAGGACCTGTGGTTTCTTTCAGCATGAGTTTTAGCTTGTTTCTCTTTTTCAGAAAATGAAAAAAAAAAAAATCTCAGAACAGGGTAGTTGATAGGCGCTGTTGGAGATGGTTGCTATGTCGAATTGCCAGCCTTTAGCTAAGTCTCTCAGGGACACAGAAACTGAATTCTCAAACGACAGATGGGTGTCTCTGCATGTGGCTTTTTCCAGACATCAGAATTCCTCTGATCTAAGGATGATGATCAGTTTAAGACTTAGATTCTAGGCTCCACGGAAAATCTGAATAGTAAGGTTATAGTGTGCAGTTGTATTTATTTTATATACAGTGCACGCCCCCTCCCTCCAAATTTGAAAAATTGATTAGTTATCTTGAAGGGTGTGTGTGTGTCATTTACAGGTTTTGTACATATTTGGGAGAAGGGAGGATCTATGTAAAACTGATCTAGCCATTCTCCTTAGCCCAAGCTGGGCGCAACAGGAGCCACTCATGAGCGTTGAGAAGCCAAAAATGTGTAGATGAAATGAGCAGATGTGTATTTGTAGAGCCGTGGTAGGAGCTTATAGGTGGGTGGGGAAAAGATTGGTTCCAAAATCCGTGCAAATACAACAACTTTGTCTTACTACAATCCAAGCAACAAGTTGCAACTGAAAATATGAACAGATTGGTCAGCTAACTGCCTCTAGAAAACGCCTTTGGGTGGATTTCTTGAGACCTGCCAACCCACCCTAAGGTCCCGGGCCTAATTTTGGGCCTGCCCTCCCCAGTTCCTTTACACCGTCTGGAGCCTCCTTCTGGCTCCTGAAAAGACTTCAGGGTGTCAGTTTCCCCAACGCTAGAATGTGAGGGAAACCCTTAGCCTCCTTCCTTTAGGAGCGTGGGATCCCGGGAAGGAGCCGCTGTAGCTGGGAAGAGAGCTCCCAGTTGGCGGAGGGCGCCGCTGAGGCGAAGGGTGAGCAATGCCGGCAACTGGGGCTGCAAACGTGGGTGGCTTGGCCGGGCCGCGCCGGGGCTGGGGTGCTGGCCCCGCCGACAGAGAGGCCGCCCCCGTCGGCCCTCCCCCGGGCGGGGCCAGCCCCGACGGCGCTGACTCAGCAACGCGAGGGGGGGAGTTTTGTCCCTCCGCGGACCCCGTTTCTCTCGGCCACCATTGAGCGGGTTTCCTTTTTCCGGCGCTCAGGGTGCGAGAACCAGGTCCGGCCAGCTAGGCTGCGGGGCTGTAGTGCAACCCCAGAGCTCACCCGAGGACCCCGAAAGCTAGCGTTCCCCCACGAGGCAGCGTGGGCACCATGAACAACGCGGGTGAGGCGCTGCTCTTCCTGCGAGTGCTTTCTGGGGTCCTCTCCCGGGCTCCGCGGACCCGTGAGGCCCGGCGGCGTGAAAGGCCGTGGGATGTCGGGGTGAGACCTAGGCGAGGGCGGGGATGTCGCCCTCCCGGAGGGCCGGAGAGTGTCAGGGGGGAGGCGGCATCTTGCGGGGAGGACACCGGGAGAGGGCTTTCTGCCTTCAGTGTACTCCAGGATGCTCTTGCGAAGTTAAATCTAGGACCTACAGTGACCCTATCCCAGAGCTACCCCATCAGCCTCTTTTTCGGTGGTGGTGGAGGGAGGTGTTGTTATTATAATGGCGTTTGATCTCCCCACAGGACTAAATTCGGAGAAGGTAGCTGCTCTGATCCAGAAGCTGAATTCTGACCCTCAGTTCGTACTTGCCCAGAATGTCGGGACCACCCACGATCTGCTGGACATCTGTCTGAGGAGGGCCACGGTCCAGGGTGCTCAGCATGTGTTCCAGCACGTTGTGCCTCAGGAGGGCAAGCCAGTCACCAACCAGAAGAGCTCTGGTGAGGTCTTCGACTTCTTGCCTACTTTTCTGCCTGTTTTGTTGTCCTAAAAATGGCCTTGGGATAAGAGAGCTTTGTTAACACTTTGAAAGAACTTGCAGTAAACCAGAGAATAGGTACAAGAAAACGCAGGCCCAAGAACATTGCCTTTGTAGTGGCTTTCGTGTTCTATGGCCTGATAGCATTTAATTTGAGCACTAAAGAGACAGGTAGATGATGGTCAGTGACTGTACATTACCATGTTGTCTTGCTGTTGGATGTGTGCAGTTTGTTCTCATGCAATTTTTTTCTTAACAGTTCATCTAGAAGAAGCAGATGCTAGAAACAACTTCCAGGGGTGAGGGTGCATACAGATAAACTTAAAGCACAGATGAGCTATGTACTGACACAGATTTGGCCTGAGCCTTTGGCCACAAATAGTCCATGCAAAAATATCCAAACCCTAGATGCCCTAAAATCCAAATGTATAAAATGGAAAAAAACTTATTGCAATTACAACAAAATGCCATCGACTATTTTTAAATAAGCTGTGTGGTTGCAGCTGGCGTTCCTGTGCTCATTAGGTCAGTTCCTATCAGTAGCCTACTTAAGTTCTCGTTCCTTGGTGCCTGAGAATTCTTGTTTTGCTGTCCACTGTCCAGTTACCACTGTTAGAAATACATCTACACTAAGGGATTGGTTATCCAGGAATCTGAGTAGGAGAAATATTCTCACAACAAAACTGAACTAAAGGAAAACTTGCATTATTTTTCTTTATTTGGAAACTACTCCAAGTCCATGTGTATTCGATAGAAAATACATTATTGCTACCTAAAGCAACTCAAAGGATACATTTAACATGGGAAATGTTTTGCTATTTGTAAATTATACCTTAGTAAAATTTATTTAAAAAATTTTTTTATTCAAGATAGTAGCCTTGACTGACCTGGACTCACTTTGTAGATCCAGCTGGCCTTGAACTCACAGAGATCCACCTGCCTCTGCCTCCCTGATTAGAGGCAGTGTACACAATACCTGGCTTGATTTTTAAAATTTAAAGTAAAAAAATCATGACCTTGCAAAAATCTTTTTATGTAGTAGTGAGTGCTTATCTAGCAGACCCAGACCCCTAATTCAGAAGTACTTGGGATGGATGGTCTACAGGCTACAGACTGTCTAGTATATATATCACAATAGTCCTACATGGTCTAATCACAGTCTCCTAGGGTAAGCTTGGAAATGTTAATCCAGAACAGGTCAGGTCTTATGTGGTATATCACTTTAATTTACTCCAAATACTAATAGTATAAGAGTGATATAATTTGCTTCTGTGAAGTATTCGTCTTCATAGTTCATCCAAAATTAGCAGAAATAGGAGGAGTGTTCAGGAAGAGGTAGAACACATACAATCCTAAAACAAAGATGACCATTCAGAAGCACAATTTTATTTTTTCTTTGTTACAAAATCATCTTTGTTCAGTGTTGAAAATATGCAAAGTACCAGAAGGAGAATAATTTTTCTCTTTATCCATCAAGTCTTTATTCTCTGTATGAGTGTTTTTAATATGAGATCATACTTTAAGAATTTTTATATCTGCCTTTTATAACCCTTTTCATTTGTTCATATGTTGTAGGCATGGTTCTATCTGTTTTATTTATCCAAGTATTTCAAAAATTTTTCTTTGAATTTTCCTCCAGAAGAGTGTTACTCTTAATTCAAGGCCTCACAAAGGCTTTCAGTGTTGTGAGCTTATCTTGCAGTAGAGTTGTGCTTTTGAAAAAGGCAGCACTCCAAACTTACCCTAGTCCATACTAGTTTGGAATGCTTAGAGAGATTAGATCCCATCACATTTTGAAAGGCAGAATATTTGAACATTCTAAAAACATGACTTCACATAGAAATGTTTGGTATCAGTGGAAATAGACCCTTAAAAACTCACTTAAATTGATAGAGAAAAGTGGTGACTTGCAGAAGCTCTGCTTATGCATTTGCGGGAGAAATGAAGACATGATTATGTTCTCAGTGCTTATCATAAAGTCTTCAGGGCCAGCTTCTTACGCATGGGTTTAGAATTTTGCTTTATTAGAAACAGCAAATTGGCAGAATGATGGTGTGTTGTAGTTGAGAATGTGGATATAATGATAGCAGAGATACTGATGGCCAGGTCCATATAAAGGGTATGAAGCTGTGAAAGCAGACTGGACAAGTAGAAAAGCAGTCCTCTGTAGCTGATGATGACCTTGAACCTCTCATCCCCTTGCCTCCATTTCCCAAGTGTTGGCTGTTGGGATTATACTTGTGTTTAGTTTATGAGGTGCTGAGGGTGAATCCAGGATCTATTGCATGTTAGTTAAGCATTCCACCAGCTGAACAACGTCTCTATCCTGGAACAATGGTGCTTCTGAATTTACTGTGTTGATATGATTTTACTGTTGTTAACATATTTTTAAGAGGAAACTATTTTGTTGTTTCATTTATGTCTTAATTTTTAAATTGTATATATTTTAACTCTTGGGCTGAAGTGATCCTCCTGCTTCCCCCTTCCTAAACTTATTTGTGTTTAAATATTTATATAACCCTGTTAGTCAAAGCCCTTCTTTAAAAACAGCAACTCATTATTGGGAAAATAGCTTATGTTAAGTTTAGCACTCTCTGTAGAATGCACTGTCTATTCCAACTTAGGGTTTTTGCTCATTCCAAATTAAGATTTTGATTCCCAAATCATTCTTAGGTGATCTGTATCTGCTTAACACTCTGTTCAGAGTGTTTATTTTTCCAAGTCCTTGCCAATTTGGGCATTATCATGAAGAAAAAGTATTTCCCACTTTATTAATGTCTTATGAAGAACTTAAAAAACAAAAGCATCTTTCTCTTTTTTCTGTATCCTTTTTGGATATCATACAATCTATTCATACTCTCTGTTCGTTTCTTTTTAGTGTTTGTAGGCTATCCTGGAACTCACTGCATTATCCAGGCTGACCTTGAACTCATAGCAATCTTTTTGCCTCAGCCTCCTGAGTCTTGGGGTTACAGTTATGATACTAAACTTAGCTCTGGGGGCTGGAAAGATGGCTCAGAGGCTAAGAGCACTGGCCGCTCTTTCAGAGATCCTGAGTTCAGTTCCCAGCACCCACATGGTGGCTCACAAAACTTGTCTCTGTGTGACTACAAGTCTTTTGTTTTGCTTTGGATTTATTATTTCTTTCCCGGGCTGAGAATGTAGCTAAGCTGGTAAAATGCCTAGCATGCACAAATTCCTGGTTTTGATTGTTAGTATCACGTGAGGCCAAGCATGGCGGCTCATGCAGATAATCATAGTACTTGAGACATGAAGCAGGAGGATCAGGAGTTCAAGGCCCCCCTGCCTCTATATAATACTAGGTTCCAAGACAGTATAGGCTACATGATGATCTATCTCAAAAAAAAAAAACAAATATTTAATATTTCTGTTATTTCTTATTTAGTTTTAATGTCTAGACCTTATCATGGATTTGCTGTTAGGAAATACAATTGGAACAGTGTGATCTATAAACAGTCATAACTTCCTGGTTTGCTTTCTCATTTTAGGACGATGCTGGATCTTTTCTTGTTTGAATGTTATGAGACTTCCATTCATGAAGAAATTTAATATTGAAGAGTTTGAGTTTAGTCAATCTTACCTGTTTTTTTGGGACAAGGTAGGGGACTGACCTCTGGTGATTTCCTTTTGTTTTGATAGCAGCCTACTTACAGGCAGCCTTTGTATTTTGCTTTTTTCATTACAGTGTACCTTTTTAGTATAGATATGATACCGTTCTGGTTTCCCCAGTATCAGAAGTCTGTTTTGTTCAAGGCAGAAGGACTTGTCCTTCTTTTGCTTTTGTGGTGCTAGGGTGAGAGCCAGGGTTTCTGGCTGTTGATGCAGCTCTAACCTTGAACTCTAGCCCCACAGCAGCTCTCTGTTTGGTAGGTGGCTGTGTTCTCTGAGGAAATAGCACATCTGTTGACTCACTACTTGCGATCTCTTTATTTAAAATGTATAACTGTTTTTAGCAATTCCCTTTTTACCATCTTTACTTAGGTCATCTGATCTTTTGAGCACCCAGTTTCTTCATTTGGTAGCACTTTTCTGGAAAAAACAAACAAACATTTTTATTTCATTTGAAAATCTTTAAACTATAACTGTTTATTAGATGTTTACTGTTTACTTCTCTAAAATAGCAGGAGTTATTTCAACATTGGAGTGTATATGCAGCTCACAGATGCGGTGTGTTGAAATATATATGCAAGTATAAGAAAAGACTTCAGATATTCTTTTGAAGCCAAATCCTGATACTTACTGACCACCTTCAGTTTTTAAAAACTAACTATATCAAAGCCTTGGTTGTCTCAGGACTCCCATGCAACTGATCATGCATGCCAGTGACGTGCCTTTAATTTTGTTTATCTTCTCTTACTTTAGGTTGAACGCTGTTATTTCTTCTTGAATGCTTTTGTGGACACAGCCCAGAAAAAAGAGCCTGAAGATGGGAGACTGGTGCAGTATTTGCTCATGAACCCCACAAACGATGGTGGACAGTGGGACATGCTTGTCAATATTGTCGGTAAGAGCTTGTGTCTAACAGAACTGCAAGCTCCGCAGCTAGAGATAGGCCATTTCCTTGGTGGTTATGTACACAGTGAAACTGTCTTCCAAGAAGGCTGCATGGTTAGCTCTGTGAACCTTTACTTCTTATTATCACTTGTGAAGTCCATTTCTTTAAATAACTGATAAAGAAATAGATACTGCGAAGGCTTGGTTGGAGAAGACTTAATTAGGAGTAATTTCCCATTTAAAAAAAAAAAAGGAGCTGGAGGGATGGCTCAGTGGCTGAAGAGCACAGTTGCTCTTGCAGAGGACCTAAGATTGATTGCTGGCACCCACATTCAGCCCATAACCGTTTGTAACTCCAATTCCAGGGTATTAAATACCCTCTTCTAGTCTTCACACAGTGCACAGACATACATGCAGGCAGAATGTCCATACACGCAAACACTTTTAAAGAAAGCACTGAGGAGTCAAGAAGCACAGTTCGGGGCTAAAGAGATGGGTAAGCAGCAAGTCCTGCTGTTACAGAAAACCCAGGGGAAGGTGGCAGCACCTATGTGCGGCTCGCAGCTGTCTGTAACTCCACAGTCTTCCGGCTTCCGGCTTCTTCAGGCGCACACTTGGTGCACATACATAAATGCAGGCAAAACACTCCGAGAATAAAAATAAATCTGAAAAAGGAAAGAAGCCGTGTGGAGGTCAGTGATAGAGTGCTTGCCTGCTGTGCACACGCCCTGGGTTAGGTCCCAGTAGCAAAAACAACAGCAACAAACCAACACAGCAAGCAAACAAACAAAACCCTGATTTGTTTGAAAACATTCTTATCCAAACATTTTATTTTGGGAGAACGCATGCTGAGTACTTTAAAGTAGATAGGTAAAAGTACTAGAATTAACTTCAAGGTAGGTAACTGTGCATATTTTTTAAAAAAGTCTGTTTAAGGGACTGGAGGTATAGTTCAGTAGTAAGGCACTTTGCTCCGTGTGCTTGAGGCCCTAGGTTCAGTCCTCACAGTTGAACAAACCAATAAGCCTGGTAATGTCTAGGGATGAAGTTCAGTGGGTAGACTGTTGCCTGGAATGCACAAAGCTCTTGGTTCAATCCCCAGCACAGAATAAACCAGGTCTAGAGGTATGTGCCCCTAATCCCAAGACCAGAAGTTCAAGGTTAGTTTTAGCCACATAGGGAGTTTGAGGCCAGCCTGAGCTACATGAAACCCTTTCTCAAACAAGTAAACAAAACCTCACCCACAAGCCTATTTTAAAGCAGCCAATAATTTGACCAGGATTTCTAATACTAGAATTTATTTTCATCTTATTGAACACTAAAATTTATTGTCTTTTAGAAAAATATGGTGTTGTCCCTAAGAAATGCTTCCCAGAATCTCACACGACAGAGGCAAGCAGAAGAATGAATGATATTCTGAATCACAAGGTACAGAATATGAGTAGAAGGGACTGGGCTAGTTCACTTGACGTTAAAACTGTAACTGGTGTTTTGTTTTATTTTATTTTTTGGTTTTTTTGAGGCAGGGTTTCTTTGTGTAGCCCTGGCTATCCCGGAACTCTCTTTGTAGACCAGGCAGGTCCACCTACCTCCGCCTCCCTAGTGCTGGGATCAAAGGCATGTGCCACTGCCTGGCCTGTAGCTGTTTTTTTGTTTTAAGAGACAAAATAACTATTGAAATCAAGGTCTGTCAAAAGCAATGTGGCTATACATTAACTTCAAGAAATCATTAAGATTAATGTGCTCTGTTTCTGTTGATTTTGTTCATACATATTCAAGGAAAAATGTCCTGGGTTCAGTTAATATGGGTCTCACACAGACAGGCTTCTGTGCGTGCTGCTCATTTGCCTCTAATAGTTGGACTGAGCCTACTTCATGCACTAGCAAAACCGAGCAGAACAATTTGTAAGCCTTCCTTTAGAGGTGTAGTTTGTCTTAGGCTCACCCAGACCACATCAGTGTGGTTTAGCCACCCACTGAGGATTTGATGTAGTCACTCAACTGTTTTTTATGGCTTAAGTAACCTTAATGAATCATTTCTCCTCCACATTTTCCCAGAGATGGTTATAAGCCTTGTGTGGTTGTGCTCTGCTTGCCAGATCTCTTTTTTGAAAACTGGGAGTTGCCAAAATCTGTCCTTATCTACAAGGCTGAAAGTAGATCTGTTATCCCCAGGGAAAAGAGTGCGTTTAAAAATAAGCATAAATACACTTTTCCAATATTAGATGTAGACCGTTTTCTACCCAGGAAACTCTGGGGACTTTTATCCAAAGGCTAAAGGATTACAAAGCTTTGGATTTTATTTGGAGTGAGAACAAGTCACTTTAGCCCTGTAGTTCAGTTTCAGAATCTCCTTCATGTTGGGCCTCTCTCAAAAGTGAAAGAAACAAAAGCCATGTTGGAGGTTGATGCAGTCATGGTCATAGTGATTGGCAGAGAAGGTAATGTTGACGACAAACAGAATTCTAAATAAGAATGTGTGAGAGTGCTTAGTGTGGTGATGGTTTGTCTCCTCTCTTCTAAGGGTGGTGGGCACTGGAAGCAGATGTTCTCCCCAACACACAGAGGGGTCTGTCAGTCACAGTGCAAGATCCGTTCTGTCCAGTGTTCTTCGGGAATAATCCACATTTTGTCTCCTTATTGAAGTATTTTTCACTATGTGTTTAAGGGGACCATTTGGAGAAAATAGTTTGTTTTTATAAACTTTGCCCAGGGTATTAGCTAGTGGTGATCTGTTAGGCTTATTAACAGCTTGTGTAACTACTGAAATGCTGAATAAGTTTCTATCATAGATGAGAGAATTCTGTTTACGACTGCGGAACCTGGTACACAGCGGAGCAACCAAAGGGGAAATTTCATCTACACAAGATGCTATGATGGAGGAGGTAATGATAAGAATTATGTGGACTTTTTGTGGCTTGTCTAAAAGGCTCTCAAATTATCCTGTTAAATCAGTTGTGGAATGCAGTCACTGCAGTGAATATTTAATTGAGTGAAAGCTACTAATTTTTCACATAATAGGTAGAGATAAAAGGATCAGGAGTTCAAGGTCAGCCTTGCTGTATAACCTTGGCTACAGAATACCTTGTCTCAACAAAACAGAACAACGAAAACTACTTAGTTTAAAGCTGAAAAAAAATTTTACACTTGCTTGCATTTTAAAAATTTGTACTAAGATTTCCTAATTAGTAGTTTAGGTTCTCTATAGAAGCTGTCTATTATGCATAAATAATAGCTTCTGAGAGTTGGCACTGAGGGAGTAAAGGTGAGAAGGCAGGTCTCTGCTCTCCAAAGCTCAGGTTTTGTGTGGTGTTCCCTCCTGACCTCCCCTCTGCCAGTCCCCTCTGCCAGGCTTAGGGACTCATGCACGTTCTGTCACCAAGCTGTGGAAAAAGAAAAACCGTGAATAATGATAGTAGATTGTGTGCTAGATGTGTAAATGAGAGTTCTGTGGTCGTGGGGGGTGACTAATTCAGGTTATGTAGAGAAAGTATTTGAACCAGCAGTGGGAATTTACTGTGTGGCTAGCAAGGACTGTATGGTAGAGTGGGATGTAAGGGTCTCGGATAGACAGCAGACTGTTTGGGTTTATTCTGCAAGAATAACAATGCCGAGCTGTTGATGCTTATAGCTGTTAATTCGTGCAAAGCACTTGGAAAATTTAAAGTTAAAATTTTAAATTTAAAATTAAAAGTTGCCAAATAGGTATTTGGAATTAACAGTATTTATTGTCAAGGCAGATGAGAATCTTTACTACTAAGATCTGTATTTAGAACTAATGGATGTGAAATGGAAATCTCTGTTGAAAGAACAGATGTTACCTTCTCCAGCCTGTGGGCTCATTGGTGAAGCCACAGGTAAGACCAGATATGGTGTGGCTTAACATTTTGTTACTTCACTGGAGAACATGCATGTTTAAAGGAGTTAGTGTGGCCTAGAGGAGCATGTCTACACAGTCAGACTGATGGCTTTCCTGCTCAGCTACGTGACCTGAGATAACTTCCTTAATCACTCGGGTCTTGGTTTGTTTGTGGGTTACATACCCACTGGTGGCGTGAGAGCTGTTTCTTACACGTTAGAAGGGGAGGAATGCACAGCACTTACTTGCTAAGTGTATTTAAATTATATTCAACTTTCTTAAATGCTGTGTTGAAGAACAGTATCAGGACGGGGGAGGGAGCCTTGAGAGTTAGTTACATTTCTGACTTGGTTACCTACATCCTGTTATCTTGGGTAGCTCTAACCTGAGATTCAGTTTGAGTTTTAAAATACTTCTCTCCTTGGAATAGTGGGAAGGCAAGAAATGGCTGGGAGGTCAAATAAGGAATTAAATGTCAGAATGCAAGGTGCTAGTGTCTGGCACGTAGCAGACATTCAGTATCCATTCTTTGCCTTCTCTTCCTGTTTGGAATGATGACTTTCGTTGAGGCCGCCTCTCCTGACAGTTTGCATTAGCTTGTGATAAGGTTAAGGTCATGGGGATGTAGGCAGCGATGGAGGCTGTACAATCAGGGGTCATCCAGTGACTCAGCAGGTACGGATGCGTGCCTCCCAGCCTGATGGCCTAAGGTTGGTCTTTGGGACCCACACGGTGGAAGGGAAAGATGGATTTCTGCTAGTTATCCTGTGACCTCCACACATGCATGCACAAATAAGTAAGTGAATGGAGTAATTTTTAAAAGATTGTATTAATCATTATGGAAAAGGTCCAGATAATACTTCTTTTTCTTAGAGATATATTTTTACTTTATGAGTGTTTTGCCTGCATGTAGGTGAGTGCCAGAAGTGCATTGCAGCGGCCGCAGAGGGCATCAGGCTCTCTGAAAATGGAGTTAGAGACATTTGTGAGCTGCTGTGTGGGTGGGTAGTTGCTCTCAAACTGCCCAAGCTGTCTCTCCAGCCTCCAGATAGACTTATTACAGATCATAAGTGTCATAGTGGCCTGTGGTATTTGCCTTAATGATCCTTGAATTAATACTATCTTAAGAGTTATATCGTAACCATGGGATTAGTAAAGGACAATAATGATACAGAATTAGAGCCATGTAATGCATTTTTACATGTTTTGTTTTCTTCTCCTACCCCTACTTTGAAATTCAAAGATAGTACTTTATCGTGTCCTGAGTATGGGCATTTTGTAGGATTGTTTACTTAGTGATTTATTTTACCCATTCACTACAGAATCTGTGTGGTAGGCTTTTAAATTTTTACAATCTTTGAAATAACTTATTATTGGACCTGACTCTTTGGTAATGAAGAGTCTAGCTTCACTTAAAGCCACAAATTAGTACCTGTGTTTTACCAAGCCTCATGGGCAAGTCTAAATGATGACTTCAGTGAATAACCATGAAGCCAACATAGCTTGAATGGAACTTGTTTATGCCAAAGGCATTCCTTCAGAGAGAAGTGTAGGTGGTTTGTGGACGTGATGGACTGCCGATCTGTTTTAGAACCATGTTACCTCTTCAATTACAGGTGTTCTCTGTTCTTACTCTTTATGGCTCCAGATCCTTTAGGATTATTAATGTACTCTCCCAAAATTCGCTCTGTTAAAAATAAATCCTAGGCCAAAGCTAAGAGTCATTAGGACCATAAAAAAAGAATAAGAAGTAATTGTGATGGCTTAGGAAACTCTCTAGTCATGGTTCTTAAAAACAACATTGGCAGGGCTGGAGAGTTGGCTCAGTGGTTAGGAGCACTGGCTGCTTTTCCAGAGGACCCAGGCTCAGTTCCTAGCATCCACATGATAGCTCATAGCCATCTGTAATTCCAGTTCCAGGAGGTCCTCTTCTGAATTCTGGACACCAGGCACACATGTGAGCAAACACTCATGCACATAAAATAAAAAGAAATAAACCTACCAAGTGGTGTGGTACACACCTTTAATCTCAGGACTCAGGAGGCAGATCTTTCAAGGCCAGCCTGGTCTACAAAGTGAGTTCCATTATGGCCAGGGCTACACAGAGAAACTCTGTCTTGAAAAACCAAAAATAAACAAACCTTAAAACAAAACATTGAACCAAGGATATAGCTCGATGGCATAGTATTGGCTTAAATACTTAAGATCTTGAGTGTCCCAAGGACAAAGGAGGAGGAGCTGATAATACACATTCCAAATTATATGGGGATTACACTAATGTCCATTCCTGTTGTCAGTGACAATAGATTTGAAGCCAAACTGATAGGTAAACAATATTATCTCTCTATATATGATTTTGGGTAAGGTGGGTGTTTTTATAAACTATATTAATATCCTGAGATTATCATTAGATATTAATTCTGCGTGTATGTATCTGTGCCTGAGTGTGTGTATGTGTATGCGGGAGCCTGCAGGGTCAGAAGAGGCTGTTGACACCCCTAGAACTGGAGTTACAAGTGGTTGCGCCCTTCACAGGAACAGCAAGCGCTTTCAACTTTTGAACTACTTCTTCAGGCCCTGAAATCATTGCATGTCTGTGTGTGGTTGTGTGTGTGAGTACAGGTTCTGAGGACACTAGAAGAAGGTGTCAGGTGAGGTACATATGGATGGGTGTAAACCACTTGCTGGGGGAGGTGGGAACCTAACTCAGGGCTTCTACAAGTACAGCAAGCACTCTTAACCACTGATGCACCTTTGCAGCCCCAGGATTCATTACCTGTTTGCATCGCTGTTGCTGAGGTCAAATCTGAGCCGAGCTAAAAGTAACAAGAGTGAGCCAGTCAGGGGACAGCAAGGACAAATAAATGCCCATGATGGAAGAAGTTGGTGGTCCTGAGTAACAGAAAGAAGGCGCTCTGCCTGGAGCCAGGAAGTGAGGATGGGGTGGAACACATGGCAGAGGAAAGGGGACCTGGCTTAATGTAGACCCCGGAGCTGTGGTGAAGAGCTTGCCTCTTGTTCTAAGTAAGGTAGCTTTTAGGACTTTAAGCCAATATTTTGTTCTGGGCATAGTGGCACACACCTGTAATTGTGGTACTAGGGAGGCTGAGACAGAAGAATCATAAGATTGAGGCCAGTATAGCTATATAAGGCCCCGTTTCAAGGAAGGTTTGTGTGTGTGAGAGATTGAGATAAAGAGACATCTTTACTCTGGGTGTTTTGAGAGCAGATTGTAGAAATAGAGAAGCCAGATGGAAAGTTAATTGTAACCACATAGGCAAGAGATTATAGTAGTTTGGGCAAGGTTGATGAGAGAATGGAGAGCAGTGACATCTCTGGGTTCATCTGGAAGGGGTGCTGCTAGGGCTTGCCAATGAGCTCTGTGGAACAAGGGCAGGGAGGTATCTTGGTGATGTAATGATGTCTTGAGGGAAGAATGTAAATATGAGGGAAGGCTTTTTATCAGTTAAAGCAGGAATAGAGAAACTGTATAGGAAAGAATAATGTAAAGGAGAGAAATAATAATTGAGAAGATTTGAGAGTTGGGAAAGATGGTCTAGTGCTTGAGTGAGTCTGCTGTGGGTTGCATTACTCATTCTTTTAATTCATATGCCTTTCTAGGAACAATCTCAAAACACTCTTTGTTACCTCATGAGCTTGTTAACTTTGTTGTTATTTTATTTTTGTCTTGCATTGTCCAGGCTAGCCTTGAACTCACAGAGACCCGCCTACCTCTATTTCCTGAGTGCTGGGATTACAAGTGTGTGCCACCATGCCTGGCTGCTTGTTAACTCCTAACATCCCAGAGAAGCATACACCCTGGTGTGCCTTACAATCAGTCTTTCTTGTCCGATGATAAAGTTCTTGCCTTTAGGGTATATCTGCTCTTTTTACTTTGGTAATTAGTTTTGTTTTAAAGCAGAGCTTGCCCTTCTCATATTCTCCACCAGGAAGCAGTAGAGAGGGTTTTCCTCCTCTCCCCTTTCTCTGTGTTCCTTAGTCACAGAGGTCCATCAGGTAGTCCATTGAATTCTTGAACCACCGTCAAAGTTCACTTCTTTATGCAGATACTAGTGTCTAGACTAATCAATGGCTCATTTTACCTTTAAGTCTAGTTTATCCATCAGCAAAAGTAGGAAGTTCAAGTAATTGATTCCTTAAGAACATTGTAGTAAGCTGGGCACTGCCATACATACCTCTAATGTCTATACTCTGCACTTGGGAAGCTGAGGCAGGAGGATTGCAACTTAACAACATCATAGTTTTGTATTTTAGAACAATGGAAGTAAATATGCTTTACCATGCTTTAGATTTTTTTTATTTCTTCAACAACCATTGCTTCTAAGATTAGGCCACCTCTATGTAGTTCCATATCTGGACTCTCCACATTTACCAGTTCTCTCTGAACTAGTGTCTCCTTCTAACCTTTCGTTCATTTGCCTTCTACCCCTGGCTGGCTTTAAATTTTCTGGTTCTCACCTCGGGAATATTTTCAACAGCCCTCCTCAGGTCATTTTTTTCTCTCTTACCTGTCTAGCTTCTGTATCTTCCAGATACGGCCATGTGCAAGAGAATTGGCACTATCCCATTTGTGTGTCTTTAAATTGAGGGCCAGTGTTCTGACTCCCCTACTCTTTGTGGCTTTTTCATGCTGATTATGTCATTTGCCATGTTAGACTTTGACAAGTCAATGAAGGGAAATCTCTTTGCTAGGGGCAAATAGTTTTAGATGCCAATTAAAATAGGATTTCTTTTCAAAATTAGACTAAAAACTTACACTCTGCCTCTTTAGAAGATGTTTTATTTATTTTTATTTATGTGTATTGGGAGGGTATCAGTTCCTGAGACTAAAGTTACTGCTGTTTGTGGGCTGGGAATTGAACCCAGGCCCTCTCAAAGAGCAGCCAGTTCCCTTAACTGGTGAGCCAACTTTCTAGCCCCCTAGAAGATGTATTTAACAAGAGATAGAAATTAAATCTTTCTTATACAGACTTCCACTTTTCTGAAGGGTTATAGGTTGGTAGAAAAAGATTACACATTCTGAGAAGGAGTAATTTAAATTTCCAACTTAATTAGCAATTAAATTAATCAAGAATTAACAGCTAGATGGATTCAAGAGGCATGTGCTTCATGGCTTCTCTTGACTGCCTTTTTCCAAAGGTGTGAGGGAAAAGGGTCTCAGTGGGTCAAAGACAAGAGGGAACTTTTTCCAATAACGTATTACTGAGAAGAATAACTAAAAGTGTTGACTTCTTTTTCAAAATCAATAAAACCACATAATTATTGGGGATTTAGGGAAGTAGAATCAGGTTTAGGGGTCTCTGTACTGTTCATCTCTCTGCCTTTAGCTTTCCATATTTTTGGAAGCCCACCTTGCCTAAGCCCATCTCCTTGACTGTGTTAGAACTTTTTTTTTTTTAATCAGGTTGGCTTAGACCCTAAGTTAGCTCTAAAATCATAGTCACAAGACTCAGACAGTAAATAGTTCTTTACACTGTTCTAGGCATTAGAGATTTAACACTGGACAAATCAGATAGGGATTCCTAGCTCTATGTAGTTTATTTTCTAGTAGGCAGAGCCAAATAAAATCTGTAAAATGTATCGTTATCCCATGGAGATAAAAAGGGAGCAGCAGAGATGCTGGAATGAAAGTGAGAATCGCAGAGTCACCAGTGCACCTTACCAGCGGCCCCGCGGTAGAGTCTACTGTGCAGTTAGTTCTGAGGAATATGGCTGTGCTGCTGTGCATCTCAGTCATGAATCAGGTGACACTCCTGCTTTGTCCACCAGAGGGCAGACTTGGATACGCAATACTAACTGTCACGTTTGTACATTTTGTGTTATTTCAAAACAGAGACTTTTACATACCAAGAAAAACTCTCATGAACCTTAGGGATTATACTTTTGAGGATTTCTTAAAATTAAAAAAATTTACTCTTTCTATTACTATTCTATTGATTTACTATTTCTTGACTGGAGCTACATCACTTCCACATCACTACAGATGGGCTCAAAGATAAATTTGGATAATTTATAGCATGTCTTAAGTTGAAGAAATTTTTTAGAGTCGAAGAGGAAGAGCATTCAGCCTTATCATGTATATTTGATTAAAAGCTTCAGATTTGTAAGGGGTGAGCAACTAACTATTGTCTTACAAAGAGGCTCACAGGAGGGTTCAGTTAGATAACAGAAATATAGTTTTTAAAAGTTTTAAAAACTTTATTATTATCATTAGCATTATTGTGTGTTTGCGTGTGAGGTATTTGTGGGGTACATGTGGCATAGTGTGCATATGGAGGCTAGAGTACATGTTGGGGGAGTTGAGTCCTTCCGCCTTTGCATGGGTTCTAAAAATAGAACCCAGGTCCTTAGGCTTGTACAGCCGGTGTCCTTACCTGCCCAGGCCAGACTTTTTCTGGTGTATGTGTGTTGCCTCAGGTACAGCTTTTGGGAGGAGGGAGTAACTTAATACTTTTTACTTCAGGTATTCAGGTAGGGGAGCAGAATATACCATTAAGGTACAATACAATGCAACTTAGAGAGGAAAATGTTATCTTTAAAATATGTTTAGAAATAATCAGAAATTCACATAGTTGTCTTAATCTTTATTCTGTTTTGCCAGAGCTTGGTGGATTTGCTGCCTTTGGATAACTTGAGAGTTGACCAGAACAATTTCACTGATACATATGCATACATGTGTACCAGCAGTTAATAATTAAACATACACATCGTGGTCTCTGCCATAGTTCTCAGTGGTAGTGTCCCCATGGTGACAGAATCCTAAAGTTGCCTTCTGTAGCCTTTGCATTGAGCAAGTCCAAGATTACGTGTGGTCCATGTGAATCTCAAGCAAAGCTCATAGTCCATGGTTAGAGCAATTCATTACAGTTGCTCTAAGCTGC
>CM053746.1:40617870-40644052 GCA_028658305.1 Pachyuromys duprasi | reverse complement strand
AAGGCCTGGGTGTGAAAACCAGAAATGTGAGAACACATCCCATCCAACAGGAATCAGATGGCTTAGAAGGACGGACGTGGAGGGAGGGTGAGATCTCAGCTCTCCTTGCTAGGGCCCTGTCTGTTAGAAAAGTGATTTTTCCAATAGTGTTCTACAGAACTCTGTGTCCAAGGCTGGAAGCTAAAGGAGGATGGAAGTGACTAGATGCCACATGTTGGTACTCAGGCTGAGTGCAACCAGTGAACCTGCTTTGAGCTTGACAGTACTTGAGTGCGTAACTGAGCAGCACAGCCCTGCGTGTGATGGCCAGCATCTGGATACTGTTCAACTGTCCTTCCAAGTCTCCTCCTCCTCATGAAAATGATCACTGGTAGATTTGGGCTAACCATCCCAGGGGCCTGCTGTGAGGCTCAGCAGCTCTGTGTCTATATAAACAAATATAAGCCCTGGTAACACACTTCTGCTAGTATTTGGTGATCACATGTCCCTCTTCTATGACTCTGTAATCTTTAACTTCATTGTTGTAAATTACAATACAATGCTTTAAAATTATGTTTTCTTATTAGACAGTTTCATCTTAATACAAACACAATTGGCATCTGGGAGTTAGAGATGCCTAAACAAGTTTAAGCCTAAACAAAGCTAGCAAAAAAAGTGAAGGTGACTCAGTTAAATCTGTAAATCGGTGATGGCTAAGAAACGGACATTTATAGTTGCCTGGCAGGGGAGAGTCACAAAGGGTTTCCCAGAGCAAGGCTCGCCACTGCACCCAGTGTGCTGACCTGCAGTTTCCCCAAATGCAGAAGATTCACATGCATAATCTGTAGCAGTGGGGACTGTGTTCATGGCTCTCCCACTTTAATTTGCTAACGAGGCGCCCGTGTAAAAAGAAGGGGCGCCCGTGTAAAAAGAAGGGGCGCCCGTGTAAAAACAAGGGGCGCCCGTGTAAAAACAAGGGGCGCCCGTGTAAAAAGAAGGGGTGCCCGTGTAAAAAGGGTTGGATTATGCATAGCAAACCTAAAACACTGGCCTCAAGCCATTTCCCTTTCTTAGATGAACCTTCCTGCCTCCTGTCTCATCTTTACAAATGGAGTTATATCCAGGAAAAGGACTAAAGCTACAGCTTGCTTTTTTGACATTTTTGTTCTGTGACGTCACCGGGTTTCATATATAAGGAAGGATGAACACTCACAAAGCTAGGAGAGTGTTCTGCTTTGTGTGGTACATTCACTGCTCTGAAGCTAAAGTGCTCCAGAGAGGATTCTGCCACTGTGCTGGTCTCCCCTTTGTCGGGACACTTTCGCCCTGCTAAGTGCTGCCCTCGCCTCTCAGTCCTGCAGCCTCTGTTAGTTGACAGAACTGGGGTCTTCGTGCTCACACTCTCTGAATCATCACTCCTAAAATCTGCCCTGTTAGCGAAGGCTGAATACTTTTTTTGGTTGTTGTTCTCAAATAACTAAAATGCCTGAGGTTGTAGAGTCAAAAAGATAGAGATTGTTGGGGGTGGGCAAGGAATAGTTCATTCAGCGCCAAAATAAATTACTCTTGTTTTTCTTGGTAATGTCCTTTCTGACTTAACAGGAAGGAAGGAAAACATGATCTAATTTTATTGGCACATTTGGCCTTTGCAGAGCAACTAGTGTGTTACTCTGCTGAGAATGTGAGGAGCTAGGTCCTCCCCTCTGTCCTCTGTGGGCATTGGCTGGGCGGTGGAGGCCAGGCTTGTGTTTGTGGGAAGCAGGACCCTGGGATCTTGTTTCTGTAGATAACATTGTTAACAGTTTGTTACTATTCTCTTTGGGATTTCTGTCTGTTAAGATCTGTGTTTCTGAAAAGCAGTTTTGATAATACAAGCTAAAGGTAAACAGAGCAAAGATACCTAGGCAAGCTGCCCTTGCTCTGCCTGCGACTGAAGCCAGTCATCTCCACCGGTCATGTTCCTGGCATTTCCTGCCCAGAGACCACTGGGTAGATTAGATGACCTGTTCCACAAAACAGGCAGAGGCCCCTTCTGAGCAAGAGAGACAGAAGGAAGATTTGGTTCCTGCCTTTCCATGCCAGTTGGCCACTTCCTTGGTACTGGTGTGTGTGAGTGCTCAGGCTGCTGTGCTGGGTGCGGGTTGAGTAGCCGCCACACAGCTGGCTTCCCCCTGCGTGAGATACTGGCCTTGTTTGCTCCTTGTTTATGGATCTTATCAAAAATGGATCTCATGGTGATATGAGGAAAGAGCAGGATTTGCCACCTTATCCTTAGTTTCAAAAGGTGATCTGGTAAAACATTTTATAAGCTATTTAGAAGTTTAAGTTCAAGGGACCAGTGATCGTTGTGACCTGTACTTGCAGTCCTAGTACTTAGAAGTGGAAGCAGGAGGATTAGGAGTTCAAAGTTATCCTGGGCTATATGAGACCTGATATCAGCCACTCCCCTGCACCTCTTCCTCCCTTCCCCCCACCCCACCCCCCAAAAAAAAAACTTAGAGGAAATCACCCTTGGTTCCTCTCACCCTCAGTCAGAAATTCAGCTGAGAGAACATAGTCTTTAAGCCAGAGCGACCCAGAGACCCTCAGTGATCTGTGATGGAGCCAGAATCAGGACCCAGCCTGGCAACAGAACTGGATTTCTTGCCAGACTGTGCTTTCTCTGAATTTCTGTTTCAGAAGCATCTGACCCTCTCAGGAAATCACAGGACAATTCATGATTACGGCACACTGAATGAGAATGTTCCCATCAGCCCATATGTTTGGCTGTTTGGTCTCCAGTTAGTGGACCTGTTTGGGAAGGGTTGGGAGGTATAGCCTCGTTGGTGTAGGTGTGTCCGTGGGGATGGGTTTTTGGTTTTAAAAAGGTCACACCATTCCCGTTAGCTCTCTCTGCCTTGTGGTTGTTGTCTCGAAATGGAGCTCTGAGCTGCAGCTTTATGTAGCAGCTTGCCTGCCTGCTGCCATACTCCCTGAGGCTGTAAGCCCCAAATAAGCTCTAATGTGAATTTCGTGGGTCATGTGATCTTACAACAGCAATTAGAAGAGTAATGAAGACAATGATCATTGGTGATCTTTCAGAAACAGTGGCTGAAGGTTCATAAAACTTAACTTTATAAAGATCTCTCCTGGAGCATCGTCCAGGCTGGGGGTCTGCGCAGGGTGAGGTACCTCAGGAAGGTGCCGGCAGTGAACATAACACCTGCCAGTGAGTGTTGGCTGACAGACTACACGCAGCCAGCCCATGTTCCCAGGTTGTTCCACTCCGCCTTCTTTTTAAATCTTTAACTTTTGGCCACAGGCAATTTTAAATATATCAAAAGTAAGCATATGGATATTAGTGTGTGTGCTTTCAGGTTGTTGGATGGCCTCTCCTGTGACCAGTCTTAATGCAGACTTTTTTGTTTGTGATTGGCTTATCAGTCCTGAAATTGCCTGCTACCAAGCAGAATCCTAAGTGTGGATTGGCATATCATAGCTCTTTGTTGTTTTGAGACAAGGTCTCATATAATGTAGTTCTTAGTGCCTATTCAGTCTGCTTTCCGACACTCTCTCTCTGGGTGTGGTGTGGTGTGTATTGGGGACAACATCCTGCACTGTAGCCCAGGCTATCCTTGAACTCTCAGTGACCCTCCTGTCTTAGCCTTCTGAGTACAAAGATTAGATGAAAAAGCAAGAGAGTAATGCAACTCTTAAGAGGAGATAGTATTTCCAACTCTGCAAATTCTCTTCATTGGATGACAATCTTTATCTTTTAAAATTGTCTCTTATTTTTCATTTTGAGCCAAGATGAGTTTTGTACATTCAGATTGATTTGCATCTTCAGATACATGAGCTTTTGAATTTTTTTTAAAGATTTATTTATTTACTATGTATACAGTGTTCTGGCTACATGTATGCTTGCACACCAGAAGAGGGCACCAGATCTCATAGATGGTTGTGAGCCACCATGTGGTTGCTGGGAATTGAACTCAGGACTTCTGGAGGAGCAGCCAGTGCTCTTAACCTCTGAGCCATCTCTCCAGCCACCCTTTTGAAATCTTTAACACACAGTTTCTATGTTGCAAATAAATCCTCCTGTTTCCGATTTCATTTTACTGAAACATCCCGACTTTCTCTTAGAAAGGAACCTTGAGGTGTTTCTGTTCGAGAATCTTTATCATGTTGGTATTAATCAGAAAGGAACTTACTTGCCAGTTTATATTATGTCCAGCATCATGACTAATAAGTGTCTCACTAGCCAGACAGCACATGGTTTTGAAAGCATTATATTCAAAGTTTATCACAAAACTCCACACATTCCTATGAGTTTATGTTGTAGAACCAGGTGCACTGTGCTGAAACCATGACTGTCTGTTCTCAGTCACAGAGAGAAAGCAGGCTTGTGCCTTCCCTCTGCTCTCAGCAGCACAGCTAGTTGCTGTCTTAAGGTGGGCTACAGTTTCTCTGCAGCCATCCAATGAAGTGATTATAAAGCTTTATCCAGATTGTATACGGACAGTTACTCAGTGCAGTCACTGAGTCCTCCATATTTCTGTTAGAAGTACCCAAGATAGACCTTTAGAGGGTGCCTTGCCTTGTAATACTTGGTTTGTTAGTGTGTGTTTGTACACATGACCGCATGGCATCATGGTAGAATGTGAGTGTGTGGCTGCACCTGTGCTGTGTGGAACAGAATAAGATTACTGATGTGTACAGGCTGTGTGAGATTGGAGCAGAGTTGGGATTCAGGCCTCACAGATTCCTTAGTGACACACAACTTAGCAAGGACAACTGGTATTCACTGGTGTGTTTAAGGTTCACTTTTGGAGAGCTAGAAACTCAAGGTTGAGCTGGCTGTTGTGTGAAGCACAGAGGAAGTGCCCCACAGCCTTGGCTTAGACTGACAGGAGCGGGGACATGGATGCACTCACTTCCTCCTTCAGAAAAGACTAACTTGCCGTGGCTCTAGCTTCAGCTTTGAAAGTGCAGATCTCAGTGTGGCATCGTCACTGGCTAGGGGCCCCACAGTGTAAGTTTCGTGAGAAAAGGCAGTGAAGATGGGTAAACCTGGGACTGAGGAAAAGCCATTAGCAGTAGCATCAACTCACATCTATCAGTGGGATGCAGAGACCCGTGCACAGGCCGTGATGGAATGAATGTCCCCAACCCTCAGAGGGATTTATACTTAATCTCCTGGGACATGGGAACAGGATTTGAAGAGGGCTGTAATGTGACAGAAGTGCCATTCATGGTGTGCTCCCCAGACTGTAAGATACAGGATAAATAGACCGAGAAAAGCAAAGAAGGTGATTTCTCCAAGAAGGCAGGTGACTGGAGAGAAGAAGGGCTGGGGTAGCACCTCAGTGGGGAGATGTAGGAAGGCAGGAGCTGAAGTTACCAGGAAGACGATGGTGGAAAGACTACCTCAGCAGCCAGGGGTGTTGGTGTTTTCGAGATTGTGGGGGCCATAGTAGCGTACCAGCTGAGCAGATAGAGCGCAGGAAGAAGCTTTGGGTTCAGATTCTCAGGAGGTTTCGGGAACTGCAGGAGACTGCAATGTCAGTGCTGTGTCCTGTGCCAGACCAGCGTCCCAGTACTCAGTGTCTTTTGGGCCAGTACAGTGGGGGCAGGCTAGTGAAGGTGAGATGGTTGAGGCTGTAAGCATGTGTGCACATGTGATAACACAGGAATAAGTACATGAAAACAGGATGGCGAATAGGGAGAGTAAACTAAACTGTGGCCCTCCTTAGGAATTCTCCAGGAGGAGACAACTTAAAGAAGATTAAGGCTTTTCCCCAAGGCTGTGGAGAGGCTAGCTAGGGTGATCGTGGCTCAAAAGGCAGCTCTTGACATTCGGAGCATGCTTTAGACAGGTCAGAGGTGTGTGGTCAAGCAGTAATGTGGCCTGCCATCCAGGGGGCTTGCCCTAGAAGGTCCCTGGCCTGGCCCAGTCACGTATAGTCTCAGGCTTACATGCTTTCACTTGTGGTCCAGGGGGAGGAGACTAGAGCCCTGAGGTGAGCAGCTGTCATCGGGACCACTTAGGGAAGGGTACTTCCTTGGGATGGATCTACTTTTGCTTATTGAATTTTGTTATGGTTTTAAAGAGTGTAAGTAGGGCCAGTGAAATGGCCCTTGCTGCCCAACCTTACACTGTGAGATTGACTCCTAGGACTCACATGGTAGAAGGGAGAGCCATCTCCCACAAATCACCCCGACTCCTACACCATGGCATATTTGCATGCTCAAAGAAATGTAATTTAAATACTTTTAAAGACACCCGAACAGCCCTTCTTCCTACTGTATTTGCTGTTTCCCATGCCCCATTTTCTGTGCCTTTTAGCAGAGCCACCTTACCATCTCTAGCCTTTGTGTCTGAGAGAGGCCACCAGTAATATCCGGCTCTATGAATATCTCATCTGTCATCAGCAAAAGGTTCATGACCATGAATGTGTCCTCAGCCCAGCCAGACATCTGTGTCTAGTCTGGAGGGAGAAGCAACTTCTTAGGTCACTGTCCAAGTGACAGTCATAGGTACAAGTGGTTATTTGGTCACCTTTCTCTGCCTTTCTTTTTTTAAAACATTTAACTCATTATCCAATCCCCTAAAGCTGCTTAGAACACATGGTATCTCTGTTGTTGTTGAGGTGGGGTCTTACTATGTAGCCTGACTCCTGTAACTCACTGTGTGGATTAGGCTGGCCATGAACTCACAGATCCTCCTGAGGGCTGGAATTAAAGATGTTCACCACTGTGCCTGGCTGTGTGTTAATAGCTAATAAAATTACATTGTTCTAATTCACGATATCAAAAGGCACATACATGAACCTGGCTCCTGTCTGCCACCTTTCCCTCTACTCTTGCGTTAACATTCTTTGAGTTTCTGCTGTCTCCTTTTGGCTTAGAAAGTGTGTTTATGTGTGTGACTCTTGCCTTCTTTTCGTCATACCAAACACTGCACTTTGCATACCTGTCTCCTCTTGGCAGCATTGGAGCCATTTGCTCTTCACTGTCTCTGATCATCTGGATGTTTGTGGTTTATTTAACCAGCTCTCTAGCTAACAGAGCTTTGTTGGATTGACAGTATATTCCTATTTTAGACAATATTGCAGTGGGTTAGTCCATGTACAACAGTGCCTGACCCCATTGTAAGAACTGAGTAGGTTTTAGCTCAAACTACACATAAATGTCTATTGTGTATTTACCTGTAGGGTGGGTTGGTTTAGTGAAGAGGGCGAATGCATGTTCAGCTTTTCTGCTTATTGCCAAATTCTGTTACTTTGCACATTTGTAGCACACTGTATTAATTTAAGGCATTTGGCCTTGAGTATCTAACAAAAGAGATTGACAGATTGTCTGCTCTTGACTTTATATATTTAAATTGTCTATGTTCAGTTGGGAATTAGACTGTATCAAAGTCTTCATGAACTGGTAAGGTTTTTTGGTTTTTGGTTTTTAATTAAGACTGTCCCTTGTATTTTCTTAACTCCTTATCCCAAATTTCCCCCTTTTATTTATTTTTCAATATAATATAAAAACTTTAAGCATAGAACCAGAGTTACAAACTGAAAGATTGATAACTACAACTTCCTAAAAATAAAGGAATCTATAAAAATGTAAACTAAATTAGAATGCAAAATGCATGATAGGAAAAAAGTTGCAGTCAGAGTAAGTGTAGCGTGTTGTAACTGATTACTGGGAGAAAGACAAACACTGCCACTAAAGCTGAGCAGAGAATGCTGGCAAGATGGCCCAGCAGGCCAAGAGCTTGCCACGCGAGCGTGGAGATTGAAGTTGGGATCATAGCTGGTACCTGGCAGGCAGAGAAAGGGGTTCCTCCAGAGCAAGCTGTCTGTAGAGTAACCAGATTGCTGAGTGCTGAAGTCGAGTGACAAACCCCGCCGCAGCATAGAAACTGAAGCGCAATTGAGGAAGACATTTGATGGCAACCTCTGGCCTCCACATGTATATACAAGCCTGCACACACACTGCACACAAGTGCATACAGAGGGATAAGGGGAAGGCGGGGCTCATAATTTATTGTCTTTCTTTTTCTTAAGAGTTTTAAAAACTTTGAATATGCACTTGCACAGGAGGCATATGGAAGTCAGAGGCTGCTTGAAGGAGCCGGTTCTCCTACCATGTGAGTTCCAGCCACCACGCTCAGGTCTTCGAGCTTGGCAGAAGGTGCCTTCACCCACTGAGCCATCTTGATAGCCATCAGAAACAAGGAAGCTGAAAACCGGCACAGTTGGACCCAACAGAAAGTTGGCAGTTATATATACGAGCTATATATATGAGCTCTAGTAAAGACACACAGGGATTGAGGATGCAGATAGAGATTTAGTTTCAGAAGTATTTTTAGTGTTAGTAGTATTGTTCCTAAGCATGAAGAACGGCTCCAACTTCAGTGGTAAGGGGTGGATGATCACGCAGACTTGACACTTAGAAGACTGAAACAGAACATCATGGAAGGAGGGGGGAGTCACTGCAAAAGCACTGTGTGGTGCTTTGTAACCATGGATGCTGTGACTCCCTTACGACGCAGCCTGCACATAGAGACATTACCAAAGCAGCCATGTCCAGTGTGACGGTCGTTCCTCCTGTGGATGGAGGTAGTTCTCAAATCACCTCTTCTTCTTCGTACCAACTTCCTAAAAATACTTTCTCATAGTGAACTTGAATTGTTTGGGTAACTTTTTAAGTGGCCAAAAAGTAGTAGAGCATTCCAGATTTCTGGGAGAGAGCATGGAGCTGCCTGATGGTGTGGCATACCATTTGTTGCTGTTGCTTGTTGGAGTGTGTGTGCAGTGCATGCACTGTGCGGAGCCCATTTGTAGTGCACCAGTTACAGAGATGCACTTATATCTGCTTTACTCTTAAAACTTCACTAAGCTGCCATGTGTTCTTCGCAGTGTCATCTCAGTGGCTGACGGCTGTAAGTTGTCTCTCACTCTGGCTTAGGCAGTTTGGAACATGAGACAGGCAGGTTTTAGCTTCCTTTCTGGGAGCTTTGCTTCACCCTGAGTTAGAGCCTCGGGTAACAAGTTGGCTTCCTTAGGTCAGTGGAGCTGGACACACTCCCCAGGTAACTTGTGTCACTGTTACTTATTTACGTAGATGGAGTCTCATTACATAGCTCGAGCCTCATGTGTGCCCCTCCTCTCTGATCCTCTCTGCTGGGGTTACAGGTGTGTACCACCACACCTAGCTTAATGACTGCATTTTTTACCATGCTTGGTTTTTTTTTGTTTTGTTTTGTTTTTAATAAAGCAAACTAATAACTAACTATAAATTGTCAGTGGGTTTAAGTATGTCTTAGAACATGACAAAAAACTAGAAAATACTTCTAATTCATGAATGGTAAAATTGGAGTGGATAGTCTGCAAGGTTTAAATCTCAGACCCCTGGCAGAGTGTCAGATAACTCAGGTAAGCACTTCCGTCCATGAACCCCATCTGGGCTCTTCCGTCTGAGTGAGTCTCCACAGGCAGTGTGGAGCTTCATCCCAGACCCTGCTGCCCTGAACAGCGGGTTCTGCCCGTCTATACGGGCTCGGAAGCATGGACAGCTATGCAGGAATTGCTTCTTTGTTTTATTTTGTCTGCTCACAGAATGTAAATAAGACACAGATGCTTGAATGAAATTGTTTTTCTGGAGTCTTTAGACACTGTCTGTCTTCCTGAATGTTAACTTTGGGTTCCCAGTTTGCTGGGTTCCCTGGGCTGGGAGCTGGGCCTTCAGTTAAGGCCGCACCCAGGCTGCCTCGCACGCCCTGCACGCCCTTCCTCAGCCTCTTCTCAGCACTCCTGGCTTCAGCCGCGCTGATCCTAATCTGCTCCGCAAAGCTCCGAGACATGCAGTGTCAACAGTTGGAGCGGCCACGTCCGTTATCTGCCAGGGCGCAATTACTTGGCAGCGTTCACGCGGTGAGGGTGTTGTGGGCCCCGAAGAACTCATATCCTGCAAAGAGAGCTAATCTAGGCGGTTCCTCTTGGCAGGGACATGGAAAGGGTGGGCTGCAATTGATAGGAGATTTAATTTGTGAGGACTTAATATGATCTGCTTTTGGAACAAGATTGTGCAGATGTACTTTCTGTCCATTTTCTCTGGGCTATCTTTGAAGACTCATTTGATTGTGCGGCGACAGCATTGTTAGGACACAGAACTTTATTACAGAGTCTGCCTCTATCCTTTACCTGCCTCTGCCCAGAGCTGTTCTAGGACATGCTCAGCCTGCTCTATGGTGAAGGGAGGATGGCTCATGTCTCAGATGGCATGGGGGAGCTTTTAAGATGGTCTTACTTTGTAGCCTAGGCTGGCCTCAAACTTGCAGAAATCCTCCTGCCTCAGCCTCTTAAGTGTTAGGAATCCAGGCGTTAACCAATGCATCTCTTTTTGACAAGACAAATGCTGGGCTCTCAGGATTGCGTCCTTATGGTGTGGCAGGAGGGGAACTGAGTAGCACTACTATGGTAAGGTCCTGACTAACTGACATAGCAGAGTGAGAGGCCTACGGTGTGGTCAGGGCAGGTGAGAAGCAGCACAGGCCAGGCACTACCCTGCACTCGTACTCACCAGGTGGGCATCCCTTGACAAGCCTTGGTTCAGCATTCTTGAGAGTACTCATGTGTGCACATGCCTGTGAGATGCTGGAACCCACTGTATAGTAGGCAGGCGCCCACCACTGAGCTCGGTGGAGCAATTTCTCATGGGGAGGTGGGCTTGCTGGTGTGTGCACGTGACCAAGCTGGGACTCCTCTATTGTCTCCACCCTTATTTTTTGAGGTAGTGTTTCCCACTGAACCAGGAACTCACTGTGGCTGGCCAGAAAGGGGTTCACCTCTGTCCATAACCCTGGGCCATAGGGTTGGGAGCTAGCCATCATGCTCAGCTTTCCAGGTGGGTGCTGCAGACCTCGACTCCGCCCAGCAAGTGCTCCGTCCACTGGGCCATGTTTGTCCTCTGAGCCGCAGAACCATTTACAACTTAATGGGACCCACACAAGCAAACTTAGGGCCTTTAATTATTCTTTAGATTTATTAATTTAATGTTGCGTGTATGAGGCTTTTTTCCTACAGGCATGGATATACTAAGTGGGTACCTGGTGCCCTTGGAGGTCAGAAGAAGGCATTGAACTCTTTGGAACTGGAGTTATGGATGTTTGTGTCACCATGTTGGTGAAGGGAATCGAACGTAGGTTCTCTGCAAGAGCAACGGGTGCTCTAAACCACTGAGCCATCTCTCCAGCTTTCTTTAACTATTTTAAGAGTAATAAACAGGTCTTGAGACCAAAGAAATTTGGAAACTGCTACTGGAGAACTTTTTTTGTTTTGGTTTTTAGGAAGGGTGCACGTGTATGTGCATTGGTCTTCGTGTCTCTATGTATTGTTTGCTTTGCTTTGTTGTTTTTGAGTCAGGCCGTTGAATTCCCTGTGTAGCAGAAGATGGCTTTCAAGTCTTGATCTCTTGCCTTCACCTCCCAAATGCTGTTGGTAGAGGGATGTGCCACCACACCTGGCTTTAGAGGACCCTCTGGGAGGAACATCTGTGTCTTCTCCTTTACTCTTGGTCCTGGGTAGGAACTGATACCACTAGGTTTACATAAATAAACAGAGAGGAAGGTGGCTAAGTGTCTGTCTACCCTTTCGGGTAGTGGACGCTCTTCCTGTGAGTCCTTTGATGTGTTTGCAGCGCTCCTGTCTAGGTGTGTGCTTCACATTTGCTGTGCTCTGCACTCCTCCCCAGTTCAGTAACCGTGCTCTGTTTTCAGCATCTGCTTTGTTAGTCTCTCCTTTTTGTCTTTATACTGCAAGTGGCTTCAGCAGAGTATTTGCCTGTGGGCTTGTTGGAATGTGGTCCTGAGAAGAACTTGTGTGGACCATGTAGAGCCTGAGATACAGGTTATTCTCTCCGATGAGAAGGGGTGGTTACGAGTATGGCGACTTCTGCTCAGTTCCTGCAGAAGGGCCATGCTGGGGGATGGGAGCCACGTGCTGTCTCAGTGTTCAGAAGAGCACAGGTGTGTGACCACTCGGTGTCACCTGCAGATGAGTGACCGGTCCCACCTGCATGCCTCCAGCAGCGGAGCTGGATGCTATCAGTGTGTGAGAAGGGAAAGCACCAGTGATGCTGGAGTGTGGGTGCCGTGAGAGTGGGGCTGCTGTGCCTGCTGTACCGCCCTAGAGATCAGTCCTCCCAGGGTGAACGAACAAGACACTCCAACCAACCCGCTGGTGTACAAACCGGCACTCACCATCTCGAGGCAGCTGAGTGTGGGGCATCGTGGGACCTGCATGTCTGAAGCCGGGCACATCAGTTACTCTGAGCCCCCATTGCGTAGTTGGTGAAAACACAGCCAGGCCTATCCTGTTTGCTTCACAAATTGCTAGTCACACTGGAACTCAAATGAGAATAGAGGTTAAGGCTGGGAAACTGGTTATTTTTATAAAAGACATGTTTGCAGTAACAGGAGGCTCTCTGCTCTCTGCCTGCCCTCTGACCTCACAAGTGTGTCTTCTCTCCTCCAGGTTACCTGTGCATGACAGATGAGTGGTTCTCCGAGTTTGTGTACGAGGTGGTGGTGGACAGGAAGCACGTCCCAGAAGAGGTGCTGGCTGTGCTGGAGCAGGAACCCATCGTACTGCCGGCGTGGGACCCCATGGGGGCCCTGGCCGAGTGAGCCCCGCTGCCTCCAGCTCTCCCCTCCTCCCATGGGAGACGATGTAGCTGCCGGGGACTGACGATCGGGGACTGAACCAAAGTTACATGGGGGCTGTTCCCACAGGACACAGTCAGACTCTTGTGTTTCCAGTCTCCTCCAGGAACCTCTTTGGGAAAGATGCTTTATGCTGAAACAAAATATTCATAAAGGAAAAAGGGGAGGGGGGGTAAGGATTGGGTCACACTGTCTGGTCTCCTCGTCTCTACCAGCTCAGGATCTCTTATCGTTTTAATTGGATGTAATGTAATTGTCATGTCTTTGTGTTTGTAGTAAGACAGAGTAAGATGAGCAACTGAGGTGTGTTGAGAACAGACAGACCCTGTGCTCCTTGTTCCTAGAGTAGGTTGGGGGAGGGTTAGCTAGGTTTGAACTCTCAATGCTGCATGCTGCCTCACAGGTCACTGTCCTTCCTACATGGCAGTCACTGAATTCAACTTTTGCAGGGTTGCTTCATGTGTACTCTGGTAGCCTGAAAAGGGAAGGTTGATCGGGTCTGACATGATTCCTTCCTGTTCTGAACTGTGGGCACAGCTGTGGGGTTAAACAGAGGCTCCGAGAAAACGGGCTCAGCTGTAATCACTGGGGCGCCCACTGTCGGTTTAGCTCCTGTCTCTGTGTTGAGGGTTGGGTGGGAGAAAAAGTGATGCTCATTCTTTCTGATAACTCGATGGTGCTGAGAAGCTTTTGAATAAAATACTTTGCTAAATGAGAGTAAGCCGGCCTACTTGATGTGTGAACTTAAGTGTTTAATTAGCTACAAATAGGAGCAGCCAAATGGTTGAGGCTCTTCACAGTGAAGAAACAGGAGCAGAGCTCAGGGTTCCCTGCTTCAGCGGCTCTGCAGGACATGATCCCAGCCTGTGCCTACCCACCCTCACTGTCTTCATGGTTTTTTGCAAAGGGCCTTCATGTGCCAAATCTGAGTGTCCGTGCCCCTACCACTCAGCGTCCCTCCTCATCCCACCCAGATCTAGTGTCTACAAGGAGGGGCTCTGCTGGTCTTGCCTCGGAAGGGGCTAAGGAGCACGGGTGGACAAACTGCACCTCTGTTTTGCTGAACACTGAACAGACAGTACACCCCCAATTTAGCATTTACATCAGCATTTACATCCCAGATTTTTCTGGCTCCCAAGAATTCTTCCTAGACCTAGCAGAGGATGTTTGTCATGACACTCCCCAAGGTCAAATTAGGAAA
This sequence comes from Pachyuromys duprasi, assembly GCA_028658305.1. Classification (NCBI taxonomy): domain Eukaryota; kingdom Metazoa; phylum Chordata; class Mammalia; order Rodentia; family Muridae; genus Pachyuromys; species Pachyuromys duprasi. Next base: position 40,630,172 of record CM053746.1, on the reverse strand, counting down.
AGACTCAAGCCTTTGCCAGTATGTTCAACAGTGTTCAAGTCGTCCTGTTCCAGGGCGAGAATCCATCTCTGCCCAGGTGGAACCGGAGATCCGAAAGTACAAGTCACCTCCAAACTGAAGTCAAGGAAACCCATAGCTAACTTGCCACCTTTACTACACAGAGCAGAAACGGTGGAGTGCGTCTTTGGTTTGCTATGAAAGGTGGAGTGGAGTGGATCCAGCCCTGAAGGGCTGAGTCAGGAGGATTGCCAAGAGTTCAAGGTCAGCCTAGGATACATAATGAGTTCCAGACCAGCCCAGAGTGAGAGCAAAAGTCTGTTTCAAACAAACAAAGATATGGTGAGGGGGAAGAAAAAAATGCTAGAATTCTGTACTCAATAAAACTGCCTTTTAAGAATGAGGTGAAATAAGGGGAATTTTTAGAGAAAAGAAAAACAAAATCTGAGTTTTCCACCAAAGAAGGCAATGATCCAATATGGGAGTTTGAAATGAATCAGCAAACACAGCATAGACTATGGTAAATACAGCAAGGTCAGAAGAAAGCTAAGAAGACCAGGTGCACCTCTACAGGGTTGAGACCAGCCTCTTTCACAGAGCTAGTTCTAGGCTGGCTACATAGCACCACAACAAACAAATCCTCCCAACCCCCACCAAGACTAGCAAAAACCCATAAAAGCTGGATAGGAAGGAAATTGGAATTGATATATTGAAAGTCTTATCAGGATAAATGAAGGAACTGTAAACACTAGTGTATTAATACGTATGCTAAAACTTTCTAAATTCCTAGGAAGTAAACATAAAATAGTTCCCAGACAAGGATAAATAAGAGTAAGAGAACACAAAACAGACCACAGAAGCTAGGAGAAGGCCAGTGAGATGGCTCAGCTAAGAAAGGTGCTTGTTGGGTAAGTCTGACTTGAGTTCAGTCCCCAGGGCTTGTGGTGAAAGGAGACCAACTGAAAGTTGTGCTCTGACCTCAGAACGGCATGTGCATGTCTGTGTTTACCTATACATGTAACACAACAATCCTACACATAACGCGCAATAATAAAAAATTAAAAATTGGCCAAATATTACAAAGAAGACGGGATAAGGGGGGAAGCAACACAAATAGAATATCAAAATAAGATAAAGTGTATGATAAAGTATGGTCGTGGCTACTGACTTTAAGCTCAGCACCTGGGAGGTGTAGGCAGGAGTTATCTCTGTGAATTCAAGGACTGGTCTATAAATCGATTTCCAGACCAGCCAGGGCTATCCAGTCAGACCCTGGTTCAAGAACAACAAAAAGAAAAGCGCATCCGACTGTGTCAGTAAGTTATAGTTCATGTAAATGGATTAAATGTTCCTTTAGGGAATATTTAATTGCATTTTTGGAGGAAATTGAGCTATATGCTGAGAATAAGAGCCATGGGTAACCTTCAGTATAGAAATGCATTGCCAGGCGTAGTAGTGTGCATCTGAGGTCGAAGCGCTTGAGAGGTGGGGGCAGGAGGACCCAGAATTGAAGGCCATCCTCAGCTAATAGCCAGTCTAGCCTGGGGTCTAGGAAGCCCTTTCTCAAAAGCTCTTATCTGGTAGTGTACTGACCAAAATAAGTCTGGTGAAGCTACCAGCCATAAGGTGAGGGCATCAGTCCAGCTGCAGGACGTTACTTACACAAACCGCACCATGACTGCCTCCCTGGAGTTGGGAAACGTAGCAGCGCTGAAAAGGTGCTGAAGCAAAAATGTCAATAAGAGATGGGCTCCCTGCATGACTTTCCTCATATTTCCGGGAAAAAAAATGAAGGCCTTAAGTTAGTGCTCCTAATTACTGTCTCAAAATGCACGAAAACCTGAAAACTATATGAAAGACGATCCACATCAAAATGGAAATGTAACAGATTTTATGATTATCAACAGCTCAGACCATGGAAAATTGGTGAGTGTGTAACAGCCAGTGGTGAGTGTGTAACAGCCAGTGCTTGGTATGTTTGCTGCCCTAGCAGGGTCATCTGAGGGTCCAGCGTCCTGCAGCTGCACGTGCATTTGGAGCACACGCGACTTTTTTTTCTGCCAAGGATGGAACCTGGGGCCTTGCCCTAGCAGATGCTGTTCACCGAGCTGTGTCCACAGACCACACGTGAAACTTACAATTCAACCACATCCTAGTGCAGTCAATCTCAAATGTCACAGGGTGCTATTCGGCCCACACTCTAACCACAGGGTACCTAGGTGAGAAACCAAAATTACACAACCAGTCTAATTGTGTCCTGTGTTTAAAAATTAACTCATGGGCCCAAGGAGAGATTGCACAGGACAAATGGAATTACAATTACAATATGTACAATTACAACTACATATCAGAAGGGATTAAACCTAAAGGAAGAAGTAGGAGAAATACCTGCAGAGGCTAAATGGATCCACAAAGCCAAGAGTTCTTTTTAAAAGTGAAAGCAAATTAACAAATCTTTCGTAAGATTCAGAAAGGTTAAGAAGACACCCGAGCGGCTGTGGTAGCTGATACCTGTTACCCCAAATCTTGGGAGGAGGTCGAGGCAGCAGGATCAGGAATTCCAAGTTGAGGTCCTCTGTGGCTACATGGCAAGTTTGAGGCCAGTGTGCTGCAGGCGACAGGTGGGTTCTGAGGGCCACTGGCCAGTCAGTCCAGCAGAAACAGCTCAGTGAGACCGCCTCAGAAAAGAAGCAGAGAGTGACAGAGGTAGGTAGACCTCCGCCATTGACCTCTGGCCTCCACGTGCGCACACGTCACAGGTGCACGTCACACCATAAACAAGCTTACGGTCTAAGTAATTGTTATTTTAGTCTGGTGTAACCAATAAATGCCATGTAAACTTCACCCACAAACATGGATGCAAAAGTCCTAAACCAAATGATAAACACAAACAATAAAGGCCGTTTTTTTTTTTTTTCAAACAAAATCAGGATCCAGATGCGCTCATGTGAAGGTGCCCACCTCTATCCCCAGCACTCTGGAGGCTTGGAACAAGAGGATTGCTGACAGTTTGAGGCTAGCCTGGGCTAGAATGAGACCCTGTAATCCCAGCACTCATGAAGCAGAGGCCAGCAAATCTCAGAGGGTCAAGGCTAGCCTGGTTTACAGGCTGAATTCCTGGCCAGCCAGAGGCTGCACAGTGAGACCTTGTCTCAAAAAAAAAAAAAAAAAAAGGAAAAGGAAAAGATTTGGTAAGAAGCATAGGATAGCAGCCCTGTCTTCAGGGTGCCGGGAATGGAAGGTGGGGACCTCCCTACTGCATCAACAGAGGGCAAAGTTGGTGACTCTGAAGCCAGGCATGGTGGCACACCCCTGTAATCCCAGCACTCAAGGAGGCTGAGGCAGGCGGATCTCTCTGAGTTCGAGGCCAGCCTGGTCTGCAAAGTGAGTCCAGGACAGCCAAGGACTACACAGAGAAACTCTGTCTCAAAAAACCAAAAAAAAAAAAAAAAAAGTTGCTGAGTCTGGACCCCTCCCCCCTCCAGTGCTGAATCCTCTTGAGAGTCATGCTGACCGTGCCAGAAACTGAGACCTGATAATGGGACATGCCTTCCCACACGGCTGTGATGTCTGCAGCACCGACTAGGCACTTGCCCATGGGAGGGCAGTGCCTTGTTGCTCAAAACAGCTGCAGTTAGTCATTTGCCGATTCTGTTTTCAAAGCGATTCCAGATGAGCCCTCTCATACTTAGGACAACATGTTCATAACTTCCGTGCCTTCCATGGCCTCTTCCTCTCCGTCTTTTCCACATTCCTGAAGAGGGGAGGGAGGGACGTCCAGCTCACACCAGCCCAAGGGAGGGTGCAGGCTCCCTTGTTGGCTCAAGCTCTTGCTGAACAATGGAGGGTCCCCCTTATGCCGAAGCCCAGCTGGAAACGGGCCGTGACCTCTGCTCCCTCTCTCCATCTGCCCCACGACAGTGGCTTTATGAGACCATCCGTCCGAAAGCCAGGACAGCAGAAGCAGAAGGACTGGAGTGACTTCCCTGGGCTGGGTCGTGTCTCCTGAACATTTCCAACATCCGCACAAGTCCTTAACTTATGCTTGGACATTTCTGACGACGGGGACAAGGTCACACCCAGCTCACCTCTCCAGACCCGATGTTCTTACTCACCTGGCTTCAGTCTGATTTCCAGTTCTGCCTCCTAACGCTCTTCCTGCCGGTCTTCCCGTGGCTGGCTTCTCAGGATTCAGAGCGCAGGTGTCAAAGGCCACCAGATCACCTCATCTAAGGAGCCAGCTTCCCTGCCACCCTCTTCCCCTGGACACCTGTCACTCTGCCCCGTTGCTAGAGTCTATTTTCGTCACAGCATTTAAGGCCTTCTGGATTTATTTATTTATGTATATGCTTGTCGTCTGCCTTCCCTAGAGTCAGTTCTCCTTGCCCGCTTCCCAAGGGCAGGAGCTGTCTCCCCACACACGGCTCCAAGTATCAGAGGCTGACTGATTGAATGCACCCCATGCTTCGTTGGCTGTAATCAGTTAAAAGTTTATCTGAAGCCTGCTTCCCTTTCAGCAGCTGGGCGGGGACAAGTTGAACAGCAACAAAGCCCATGAGTCCATATTCATTCTTAAGTGCCTGGGCCTGCACAAGTACTGGGCACTTCCAGAGACGAGGCAGAAGAATGGGCAAAGGCCCGCTCAGCTTTCTTCTGGTTTGAACCTTTCCTATTTATAGTTAGCCCTTAGCCCAAAGGAAGAGCAGACGGAAGATGAGACGGACAAGCTGGCCTGGTGATTGGGCCTGGAGGCAGTGGAAGCCTGGAGAAGCCACTGACATTCTCTGAACCTCAGTTTCCATATCACCCGTATTAAAAAGTTATCTTAAAGAAGCAGGCAGATCTCTTGAGTCCAAGGCCAGCCTTGTCTGCAGAGCAAGTTCTAGGACAGCCCAGGCTACACAGAGAAATGCTGTCTCAGAAAAACCAACAAAACAAACAAACAAAAAAATGTCGTAAATTCATTAGGCATGAAAGCATGGCTTGAACATGAGCAACACTAATTTATTTTTTAATTATCTAGCATTTAACTATACAATAGGAAGAGGACAGAACATTATGTATGTATCTGGAAGATGCTCAACAAACGACAGCTTTTATTAAACCCTTTCTCCCAAGCTTCTCTGGCATGCTCGAATGCCCAGTGTGGCACTAAAGGCTCCCTGGGCCCTTAAGACAATTCACTGATTGGCGGCTAAGTCTGTCACTGAAGCTGTTGAAAGGGAAGGTGACTGTGTGAGGCTTCCATGCTGCACCGTGGGGACTGTGACAGCCCGAGGCTGCAGAAAGCTGACCACAGAGACTGCAGACTTCAGGGAGGAGGGTAACCAGCTTTCCACAGGGGGGGTGTGGGGAGTTCCCCAGATGCAGAAGCCCTGATATCATGAAGTGGGGGTGGGGCAAGGAGAGCCCAAGAGAGCTCAGCCAGGAGAGGGAAGGGGGAAGAGAGGCAGAGAGATGGCTTCTGTTCGCTTCTGCCCTGAGCTCCTCAGCAGAGCACTGGCCTTCCCCCTGAGGCTCACAGCATCCACCCTGTCACACACACAGACACTGCTGGTGAGGAGTGTCTGTGGAAGGCCATTGTCTACGGTGTCTAGGGAGCCGGTAGTCTTCCCGGACTTGCCTGCTTTGCAAGAGGCTTGGGCTCTTAGGACACCTCTGTCTCCTCCCCATTTGTCTCAGTTATTTATGTATTATTTAAAATAAAGAATGTTCTTTTAATGGTCAGGACCATGGTATGCTGGTAGACATCTTACTTAGCAGGTACAAAACCTGCTTTTCTGGAAAAATACTTATAAAGGCATTACTGAAAATTCTTTTAAAAATATTTATTTTCATGTTATGTCTATGAGTGTTTACCTACACGGATATGTACGCACTACCATGTGCCTGGTGCCTGCAGAGGCCAGGAGGCCATTGGATCTCCTAGAACAGGAGTTACAGATGGTTGTAAGCTGCCATGTGGATGCTAAGGACCTCCTGGGTCCTCCGAAACAGCAAGTGCTCTTAACCACTGAGCCGCCTCTCCAGTCCCTACTGCAGGTTCTTAACAGGATGAAAAGTGCACAGTGGTACAGATCACTTCCAGATCCTCTGTTCCCAGTGTCTGCCAAGGCATCTCACATCCGCTGCAGGGAACCGGAAGTGCTCTTCTGGCCTCTGTGGTGGGCACTTCCCACATGACCTCACCCACCCCACACACATACACTTGTTTACACATACTTACATATACACATAAATATTCTTTAAAAGATGCACCATGAACAGTGCGTTCTCTCCACCTCCAATATTCTTTCTCAGCAAGGCCTCTACACTGTCCTGATTCGTCTCTGTCTCTACAGAAGTTTAGCTCTGAGTGAGTGTGCATGACCCTCTATTCTGGGCATTCATCCCGCCACTCTTCAGTAAATCTTGGGGTACTCTCATGTCAAACTGCTTTACGTTTTAACCACTGTGTGAGGAAATACCCCCCCTTCTCTTTCTTCTGATTCCTTGTAGAACACAGAGTCCCTCTTACCTCAGACTCCCAGGGCTGGGTTTAAAGGCATGAACCACCCTCAGCCCTCAACCCAGGCTGCCTGTTGTTATGCCTTTCCAACCCAAAAGGCTGGTTTGATTGCCAGGTCAGACTCCCAAGCAGCTGCCCCATCACTCTTGACAATCCTGTATGCTAGGCATTCACAGCACGAGAGAGAGAGTAAGAGAGAGAGAGACAGACAGACAGACAGACAGACGCATCTAGAGACAGACGTGCTAGACACATCTGTACACAGAGTGTTAGGACCTTCCTGGAACTCTGTGCTTCTGGCTTCTCCACCAACGTAGAGTAGGAAACCAGCTACCACCCGAATGCGACCTTAACTAAGGGTGCATACAGGTAGGAGAGGGAATCTAGTAGGATGGGCTCCAGAGATGGAGAGGGGCTGGGAAGGCACCTGCTGCAAGTTCAGGCCCCAGAGTCTTCTTCTAACCCCAGTGCTGGGAAGACAGGCTCCATGGAGCACCAGGAGAGGTTCTGTCTCAAAAACCCCTGTAGAACAATTTAGAAAGATACCAAGGTCAACCTCTGACATCCATTCCCCCCATCCCCCGCCCCGGCCCCGAGCTACACACAAAAACACGTGGTTCAAAGCAAGGAGCATGTCTAATCCCAGCACTAGTGAGGCTGCGTCAGCCTGGCAGAAATTTTCAAAGTCAAGGTCAGCCTGAACTACATAGGAAGCTATTGTTTTTAAAGCCCCTACCCAGAAACCTTGTATATAAATGCCCTTGCTAGCTGCCACATTAGCTGCTCCCACCCTTCGCCTGACAGCAAGTGCCACTCAGATCAACACTAAAGCGACAAGTACTTTTATTCATGATTCCAGAGCTGTCCAGTGAGTTGTAGGTGGGAGCACACTGATCAGGATGCTCCGTGGAGGTCTAGCTTTATTACCACTGGCCCCAGGAGCATTCCTGTGAGGGCTGGACGCAGGGGAAGGGGACTGCAGGGGAAGGACCACATCCCTAAGGAAGCTCTGAGAGGAATTAAAGTAACAGGCACTCAGGTGAGGACAGCCAGTGAGGCTCAGGCAGGGGGTGGGAGTCACGGTGGTGTGTGGCATCGGGAGGGTATCAGGCTCATGAGGCATTAGGCTCGTGAGGAATGACTGAGAAGAGGCCAGAAAAAAGTGACTAAGAACGAAGTTCACCTAAGTTTCCCTGCCATTTTCAGGGCTGTGCCTGATCCTCCCCGCCCCTCACCCCCCCCCCTTTCTCCTATGGTAGTGCAGTCAGGCCGCTAACACTAACCAAGCCTTCCCTGGAACCCCTTCCTCTGGCTCCATCTTGATCAGCAAGGTCACCCTCAGGTGGCTGCTGTAGAGATCCCAGGCCTAGATGGAGGATTCCTTGAGGGGGAGGGGTGCTATTAGAGCCCCGTGTCTCTGGGATGGAGGTAGCCATTTCCTGGGCCTGAGAAGAAGCCCAGGAGGAAGGGAGGGCTTCCGTTTTCTGTCACTGTGTAAACAGAGCACAGACAGAAGGATGGCACTGAGAGGGCTTCCGGAGGGAGTGGCTGGCATTCATAGGTCTTTGTCCTGGCCATGTCCACGTGGGATAATCGCTGGGTTTTGGGACTCCAGCCAGTCTTCTTGGTGGTGGTGGTAGTATGTGTGCGTGCTCCTATGCATTTAACGTGTGTCTGTAGCTGTGGAAGATGGCTCCACGTAGCAGCTGAGCCCCCATTTCTCCGGGAGAGACCTAGTGAGCAAAGAGAGTAATGCCTGGCTTTTCTCCCGCCCATCAAAGTCTCCTCAGCCCCTCTGCCATTTCTATAGCTTTACCCATGTGCTAACCGAGTGCAAAGCCTTTGTGGGTTTCTGGTTGGCATTTCCTCCCTGTGTCCCCACCAAATGTCAGAAACGGGCACTTGGTGGGGGAGGAAGGCAGGATGTGTGGGAAGGCAGGGCAGCATAGCCAAACAGCTCTGCAGGGAGAGGAGCTGGGTCTATAGAAGGGACTGAGGGCAGACAGGGCTAAGTTGCTCCTCCGGGCAAAGAGGGTGGAGAACACTTGGAGAGAGGGTGGGTGTGCACGCTGGCCAGGGTGTGCATGGACCATGAGCCATGGTCTGGGTAGCTGGGTTACCTTTCTAAGCACCCTCAGCCAAGAAGGAAGAGGTGAAGCCACCCGCGGTTGGTCCCAGCTGAAGGGAAGACTTCAGCTTGGCTGCGCCTTTCCTGTAGAGAGCCTTTCATGCACCACAGCCCGACTGGAGTACCGTTGCCATCACTCTCCAAGACAAGGCCTGGGACTCTGGGGTTAAGGGACGCCAACCCACAAACAAAGGGTTTGAGGCTGGATCTATCTCATCCTGTTCAGAGGACCACCACCAGAGCCCAGCACACACAGCGAGGCACTACCAAGAAGGGGAGGCAACCAGGCAGGAGGAGGCAAGGCCTGGGAGGGTCAGGACTGAGCCGGTGAGACCCAATCCACGTTGCGGCCAGTCAGAGCGGAGGGGAAAGCCTTAGCTGCTGCTGAAGTCGGCCCTGCTCCGCTTGTCTGCCTGGACCCTCCTCAAAGCTACCTCTTGGACAACCTTGTGTCCGCAAAGGAGTTCCAGACACTGAAGGTGGACCACAGACAGACACTGGGTTCATTCAGAGGGAGGAGCCGGTGAGTGAGGGCCGTGTGACCCTGGGATTTGTCCGGGTCACGGGATGGCCAGGCCTGTCTAGGGTCCGATCCGCCCCCTCCAGGGCTTGGGAAAGGCTCCGGCCTGTCCTTGCAGTCCCCCGCCCTGGCGCCTAGGTGGCACCAAAGCCTCGTGCTGACGCTCCCTGCGGTCGGGAGCCGCCCACACCTGCGGACCGCGAGCCGCGCAGCCCTTCCTGGTGCCAGCTCGAGCCGGCTGCGGCTTCTGCTGTCTGGGTTCAAGCCCCTCTGGAACAAAGGGGCTGGGGCTCTCTCGCAGCCACAGACCCGCCATTACTATCTCCTTCCTAGCTCTGATGCTGGCCAGCCCGGGTCCTGGCTTTCCCCGCCTCAGACACAGTCCAAGTAACGCACCCGCTCCTTTTCAAGTTCTCGTAATTTTTGGTGAAAAAGGGATGCCATAACATTAAATTCATTTGTAAGCTGTGTGTGTGTGTGCGCGTGTAAACAAAACGATCCACACAGACTTGAAGACAATGTGCTCCGGTTCAAACGCTGAGCGGTTTTCAGAGGCTGGTAGTTTGCCCAGCCCCGCCGGGCACAGCGGGTCCGCAGACCAGCACCGGTGTTCTCTGCACAAATGTTCCCCTGTGTGGCTGGGTGGCTGAAGCGCAGGACTCTCGGGTCCTCGGGGGCAGCTGCGGGCGGCGCCCAGGGCGGGGAGGTTCCCGGGCTGAGCTTTCGTCCCACCTAGAGAACCCACGACAATGTCAGGGGTCCTTAAGCCCTTGGAAAGGTGGTCCGGGTGGCCTGGGGGCGCCTGGCTGCGCTCAGGGAAGGGCGCTCCAGGGAGTGACCCGGAGCGGGACCTAAACACCATTTGAGGGCAGATTTGGTAAGGGAGGAAGACAAACCTCGGTCTGTGCAGCATCCTCAAGCCACACAAGTCCAAGAGTCAGATCCTTCGCCCCTCCCGCCCGGTGTGTGTGTGTGTGTGTGTGTGTGTGTGTGTGTGTGTGTGTGTGTGCGCGCGCGCGCGCGCGCACCACTGTGTGAGCGTGGAGGAGAGAACGAGCGGGGGCCTCTGTCCCCCCCTCTCACCGTCCAGGCCGCGTGGACCCCGCCCCTCCCCCTCCCTCCGGAGCCGAGCTGCCGTGGCCCGCGGAGAAAACAAAGTTCTCCGGTCTCAAAGTGACGCAAAGAGTCTTGCGGAGCTCTTTGGCGGCGGCTATCTGGAGATCAGACCATGTGAGGGGCCGCGGGTACAAATAGCGCGGCGGGCGGCGCCAGTGCAGCGGCCGCGCCGGTGCCTCGAGGGCGCGAGGGTCGCCGCCTCCGCAGCCCCGGAGCGCCGCCGCAGGTGGGTGCTGTCCCTGTCTCCTCCCCTGGCTGCGACCCAGCCTCGGCCCCGCGCTCGGCCGCCGGGGCTCGGGGCGCCTTTGTCTGCCGCGCGCGGGGTCCTGGCGAGGGACCCGCTGGGCACCCGAGGCGTGCGGCGCTGGCCTGGCGCAGCCTCGCTCTTTGGCAAAAGTTGCCGTAGTTTCCCCGTCGTGGTTGGTGCTTGGGCTTTACTTTTGGGTCTCGGGCTGGTGGCTTTGCGCAGAGACGGCGGCAGAAACAAAAGCCCAGAGAGCCGGACAGGTCTGAGTGACACTGGAGAGGGTTAAGCCTCCACGCGCTCGGGTGGCCTCGCTGGGGAGCGCGTGCCGGCTCAGCTCCAGGCCATTCAGAATTTATGGAAACGCCGGTGGGCTGTGCCTCACCGTGCCCCGGAGTGTGTAACCAGCCGTTGCTGGGGGCAGGGGTGTACCTTGAAATTGTTTCTAAAAAGCTGGTGGCTGCGAAGGAGACTTCCTTTTTGCATGAAGTGTGTGTGTGTGGGGGTGCATATTGAATTACTCTTTTTTTTTCTGTTGAGAGTGCTCAAGAATTTGAAGGGTAGAGTTTTTTTTTTTAAGAGCGAGACAACGTAAATGTCTCTCTATGTATTTTTATGATCAATTTTTGTCCAGAAAAATGAACCAGGTCAATGGATTATTTATGGAGCTGCTGGCTCTCGTCGTAGTAAGGGGGAGAGATCAAATATTTAATGTGTTTTCAGTTACATAGAAACATGCCTGAGAAAGTAACTCTGGGCTTGTTTAAATGTAGCAGAGGGCTGGGGCAGCCTTAGTGGCAGGTGGCTGGGAGCGGTCGGAGAAAGGGCTCTTCACTTCTGTGTGGAGCTGCAGACACCTGAAGGTGTGTGTGTCTTCTTTCTCCTACCCTGGTCCCCGTCAAGAGGGACTGCTCCAGCCGAGGCTGGTGGGGGCTGTTCTGCAGTGCGGGAAATCTTATTTATTTTGGGCAGCTGTGAGGCTTGAAGCCAGCGTCCTTTGTACCCTGGGCAGGCATCCTACCACTTGGGAAGAAAGGGGTTTGCATACCGATCCTGGCAGTTAAACTCTGAATAGTCCTTGGCCTAGTGAGCACTGTGCGGGCTTTGCATGGTGAAGAAAGAAAAAGAAAGCCCGACTCTGCTCCGATGCAGAGTCGTAGCAGGCCGGGAGTTCAAGGTCATCTTCAGCTCCTTAGCTAATTCAAGGCTATCCTTGGTTACACAGGACCTGCCTCAAAAGCAAGACAAAACATCCACCCTAAGTAGCTTGCTGGGTTGCTTCTGGAGCTTTTCTTACTAAGCCTGAACAAGAGCAAACTGAAACTTCTCCACAGCAAACTTGGGACGCATGACACTCTGGTGGCCTTCCCAGGACATTCCAGAGTGCTAACTCCCATTGGGCATTCAGGCCCATTTCAGTTTCTAGCTAAAGAGAAAAATCATATACATACATGCATGCATGCATACATACATACATGTAAGGAAGGGGAGACAGACTATGTTGACAGCTTAACAGAATCCAAGATCTCAGAAATTCCTCTTCAGGGGATTTTTAGAATCATTTGTGCATTTTCGTGAAACCTGGAGGTGGAGCATGTGGAAGAATTTCCCAGCTGGGCAGTGACTACGGAATGAGGGTGCCGAGTGAGCAGCAAAGGTTAGGGAGCTGGGTTGGGCACTGTCTATGGCAGGCTTGCAAAATAGCCTGGGTGGCCCCCGCCCAAGAGAAACACAGGCAATTCTGGAAAGAAAGCCGGTTGACAGCCGCCTCTTGGTCATACTTGAGGGG
>CM053746.1:40576329-40617370 GCA_028658305.1 Pachyuromys duprasi | reverse complement strand
CCCCTCAAGTATGACCAAGAGGCGGCTGTCAACCGGCTTTCTTTCCAGAATTGCCTGTGTTTCTCTTGGGCGGGGGCCACCCAGGCTATTTTGCAAGCCTGCCATAGACAGTGCCCAACCCAGCTCCCTAACCTTTGCTGCTCACTCGGCACCCTCATTCCGTAGTCACTGCCCAGCTGGGAAATTCTTCCACATGCTCTTGCCAGCCTGCCCTGCTTTTACGTGTGTTCTGGGGATCCCACGCAGCAAGCGTCACCCATTTCCCTAGCCCCTGCTAAGTTGATTTCCTTTGGTCTCCCTCCCCTTGCTTGCATTTAATCACATCTGTGTTACATGAGAGTGTCTTTAGTGTGCTTGTGCTGCTGTGGAGGACATCCCTGTTTCATCTCGATTTCTGGGCAGGGTGCATCTCAGTGATAGAGCACTTGGCTGGTGTGTGCAAGGACCTGGTCCATCCCCAGAACTGTGAAACAAACCTGATTGAAAGTGTTTGAAAACTCATTCCTGCCGCTTGCCCACGGCCCACTTGCCTTTCTCCATCCTGTCCACATTTCAATATGTGACAGCAACAAAGTACAAACAGTTTTTGTCTTCTGCTGAACGTTTTAAGTTGTGAAGTGAATCCTTTTTTCCTCTTGTTCTCTTCAACTAGGTCTCACCCCAGCCCAGGCTAGCCCTGACGTGCTGGGATTACAGGTCTGAGCCACCAGGGCTGGTTTGAAATTGGGTCCATTGGGGTAAAGAATTTCAACTGGCATCTTGAAAAGCCTGTCAGGGGCCTAGGAGACACCTCCCCGGGTTGCACAGTTTCCTTTGAGAACCAGAAAGAGGGTTATATAAATGTGATTTCCGGTGTGTTCTAGCAGCTGCGTGCTGTACTTTACGGGGTTGTTTCGATAACATTTACTTCTGTGAATTGGAAATACACTCCCAGTTCCAAACAGCCACTGGCCAAATGAGCGTTCCGGGTGCAGGCAGTAGAGGCCGCACCTGCCTGTGCTTGTCTCAAAGTCAAAGCCTCCAGACTCATCTTTGATCCCAACTTCAGCCCTGCTCTGCGAGAATCTTGGAACTGTTGCTGTGATGTCCCCTCCTCCGCCTGCGGACACATGGTGGGTCAGACCCATGGGAGTAGGAGGTCCCTTAGGGTGGGACCCTGGGCCTGTATAAATTTCCTTTGGGGAAGAAATGCTTGCTTGCCTCTTCTGGGCTGTGGTGGGCAACAGAAAAGCAAGGAGCTGCAGTCACACCCAGAACCTGAGGCAGGCCCTCCACTCAGAGAGCCGGATATGGCTCATTCCAGTAAACAAGTACTAGAGCAGGACCTGAGGCCACAGCTCCTGCTTTCAGGGTGACCCGAGGCAACACACATCATCACGGATGTGCATGACAATCAAGCTGAAGTTCTTCAGGGCTTATCTGGGGCTGGGATGCAAAGTGAAAGCTCATTCGGGAGGCAGAGCGTCTCTTGCCAGGCCTCTAAGGATGTAATGCGTATAGAGATGTGTGGGCGTGTTCCAGGGCTCACCCCGGGATAATCCGGGGGGCTTGTTACTGTGCCTTCCAACACAGATCTCTGGAGCACAGCCCAAGTACCTCTTTTCACGTTTACCAGATGATCGGGTGTCTGGACTGAAAAGTACGAAAGCCGGTGAGGCTCCAGCTGTGGCCTCCAGAAGCCCAGGCTGAAAACCTGTTAGGCCTTAGTTTTCCTACATAGAACATGAAGTAGAAGCAAAATGGGCGTCGCACTTGTTGGCAGCACGGAAACGCCTTTCGTCACTCGTTGTTGCCCATGGGCTGTTTGTGCTAGGTCCAGCATATGTCATTCTTCAATCCCCACATTTAATTTTCATTTTAATCCACTCCTAGAGGGAGAAAATAAGAGGCTCAGAGATGTTAAGCAGCATGGCCAAAGTCACAGTGATAGATCTGGGTTGTCGGTGTAGATGTGTGAAGCAGAAAAGACCGTAGGTTACAGAGCCCTCAAATGACCGGAGATGGTTCTTGTCTAGGCATGGCTGCTTCTGTTCACTGAAGGATCTTGCCTGTGCCAAACCCATCCCCCACACCCTTTTTAATGATGAGTAATAACCTATTATATTTTTGACTGCCCTTGCGCATAACTGGATCTGTTGTGATGCCTCCTCTATACACTGTGTGGAAAAGTTGGGATGCCCCTTTTCTGTTGCCAAGGCAAAGACTTCTCATTCACAGTAACTGCCCCAAACCACCCTGAGGCGTGTTCCCTATTCATGGCATTCCAGAGAACAAACTCATCTCTCAGACAAGCACTCCTTTGCGTAAGGGGACAGCTGTGTCCTCGGAGATCACATCTAAACTGAGCTCATTTTACAACCCACATCCCTTGCTTTCACTTGGTGGGGAAGTGGGGTCCTTGTGGCCACCACCTATAATGCTCACCCACCTTCGCACGCCCAACAGCCCCTCAGTGGGCACAAATGCAAGCCAGCACTTTACACTGTGGAGCCCGACAGGAGGAATCAGGGAGCAGCAAGGTCCTCGGGCACAGACTCCTCAGGGACTTTGGGGAACAGCATGAGGGACATCCACATGCCATGTGCGTGGTTAGTGGGCAGGAATCCCGTGTCCCCTGGCTTCTCCCGGCAGTGCCAGCTTCCCAGCATGGCCGTACATTTTGTCGGAGTAGAGGGTGGTAGGACCATCATGCCAGGCAGAGTCCCTGCCACTCTGGAGCAGGTTTGGCGTTTATTGCTGCGGGAGCCCCACGGTTCTGCCAGCCTTGGTAGGCGCCTAGGAAACTCCCTCCTCCCTCACAGAGAATGCAAATTGCCACTTGGCTTGATGACCTGTAATTAATCTTATCTCAGTGTTCAGCCCATAAATCATGCTGCAGGTTTGTTTCGGGTTTGAAAATGGAAATGCACTTGAGCATCCTGAGAGGTGAACTCGCTTTGATCTTGACAGGTAAACTCAAAGTACAAAACTCCCAGAATATTTTTTACTTAGAATGTGCTGATGGGAGGTAAACGTGTAAGAGTCATGGCCATTTCCAGGGCGGTTGGATAGTTTATGACTAATTGCTATAATTACTTGCTTGCTCAGACGCTGGTCCCCCTGACTACAGAGACAGTTTGTGAAAAGGAAAAATGGAGATTTGACCAGAAGTTTAC
This sequence comes from Pachyuromys duprasi, assembly GCA_028658305.1. Classification (NCBI taxonomy): domain Eukaryota; kingdom Metazoa; phylum Chordata; class Mammalia; order Rodentia; family Muridae; genus Pachyuromys; species Pachyuromys duprasi. The sequence continues at coordinate 40,614,215 of CM053746.1, read as the reverse complement.
ATAGAAACAGGTTCTCTCTCTCCCTCCCAGCTGCTCACAGCTTCTTTCAGTTCTGGCGAGAGAACCAGGGCCTCAAGGCTCACACCAGGCAAGCCCTCTGCCTAAGAGCATCGCCTCCAGAAACACTTTTTAACTAACTGGGAACAAACTGAGAGAATTAGCTGGAGATAGGAGTGTGAACAGAAAGCCAACCATTAACTAGTCAGTCAGCTGCCATGCTGCCCCTGGGGAGGAGGGGGGGGATGAGGGCAGACTGAAGCCTCCAAACACAGTTGGGTGCTGGGGTGCCACACACAACATGCCCTCTGCTCAGCCTGGGATAACGGTGCTCATGTGCTTCTGGGGCGTTTTCCATCCATGGGTAAATTCAAAGCCTGCCAGGAGGAGGTCTGCGTTGTAATACTGACCTCCTTTGCCGTCCTCCTGCCCCGCAGGATAAAAATATCTTTTAGAAAAGCTTTCAGGAGAGAATTCTTAGAAATCAACCTTCTTAACAACCTGTACTTCTCTACCCTGGATCAGCTTGCTCTCAACCATTGTTGTGGGAGACAGGTGTTGGGAGAGCCAGAGCAGAGCACCGCACAATCAGTAAGACAGGAAGAGTTGGGGTACCAGCACCTAGGATGGCCGGGTGCCTTATAGACCCAGACTGGTAACTGGAAGGAGTTTTCCCCTGGGAAAGGCAGTGAATGAATTGAAGGGAGCTTGTTTTGTGGCTTCAAGGGGCTGTAACTTTGTATCCCAGATGCTGTGATCAAAGTGGGGGTGCCATAGAACCCTAGAAAGTAAAGCCAATAGAGAGAGACGGTTCCCTGGGGAGAGGCAACCTGCCCTCTCCTATTGCCAGAGGGATGGTCAGAACCGGTTTATTTTATTTTTATCAAGTTAGAAAGCATTGGGAAGATATTTCAGGAAACTAGAGCTTTATGATGGCGGAGATAAAAATAGAGACTAGGATATTGTCCTTCCAGGAGCTGCTCATCACAGCTGCCAAGAAATGAAGACCATGTCTTAGGGGCTGAGCCCAACCCAGGGAAACACAGGTTGCCCCTGAAAGCACCAACCCACAGGTTTCCATCCTTGCTTCAGGATGCCCAAGGGGAAAAACAGAGTCTAGAACACACAGTTGGGCTCTTGAGCCTGTGGCTGCCTCCTCCCATCCCTAAGGTCTGTCCTGGAGTTGTTCTGTCCCGTTGGAGCAGTTGTTCCAGGCAAGACAGAGAGTAACGGGCCACGCCCGAGCAGTTGCTGTCAGCTCTGTGTCATCCTCACCCCTGGGGACACTTTCCACACCCAGTCTTCATGGTTCCTCTGTGTTTAGCGTGGAAAACCAAGTTTAAGTTTGACATAACTTTAACTATACTAATATCTCAGCATTCTCTCTCTCTCTCTCTCTCTCTCTCACACACACACACACACACACACACACACACACACACACACACACCCATTAAAGACCTGATGAGCAGTTACTTACGGCAGATGAGGGAATGTGTGGTTATATTTAAAGTTTATCAGGGCTGGGGCTTTTACAGTGGTAAAGTATGTATGTAACACGTGTGAAACTATGGTTTGCTCTCCAGCAACACAAAGAAAAAGGTCTTTACCAAATCTACTTGAGGTCACAAAGCAGAGAGCATGAGGAGGTCGGACACTGGCTAAAAGGTGAGCAGAATGAGGCTCCGTCTACACAGAATTATGTGTCAGAAGCCCCTGTTCTTCACAGTGACTTTTGCACCACCGAGTTTGAGGTAGGAAGGGGGCCAAACAACTGGGCAGGGTAGACCCAGAGCTCATATATAATTGCACATACACCCTATCTAACATAACCAAATTATCCCTTGTTGCTCTAAATATTTTTGGCAACAATCAATCCTTTTAAATACTAAATTTTCTACTTTGCAAGTAAAAAAAAATCCATTGAGCACAAAACTGTAATTACTCTCACCTCCTGGTGTTTGTGTCTAATCTTTGACAATATTTATATGCACAATTTTTCAGTGTGTGTGTGTTAACGGTAACTCTATGCATGCTAAGCAAATGCGATACTACTTGTATATACCTTGCTTCCCGTGATCATTTTGTCTTTACATCTGTCGGTGGGGAGAGTTGTGGGCTGTACGGAGAGTTATGATGTGGCTCAGCTGGTAGAGTGCTTGCCCAGTGGGCAGAGTCCTGTGTCCAATCCCCAGGGTGGCATAAACCAGGCATGGCGGTGCACATGGACGATTCTAGCACTCAGAGGTGGAATCAGGAAGGTCAGACAAGTCCAGGGGTCATCCTTGCCTACATGGCAAGCTCAAGGCCAGCCTGCGATTTTTAATCCTCTATCAAAGAAGGAAAGGAAAGAAAAGGATAAGGAAAAAGACAGGGGAAACCCCTGAAAACCCTTGCAGGTAAGAGCAGAGTATTGACTCTCTTCCTACGGTTGGGCTTTGAGGGTAACGTGATTGCTGCCATTGTGAGAAGTGCTAAGAGTCCACTTCTGGAAAGGAATGACACAATCTCAACAAAACAGAGGCATAGTCTAGTTCCTGAACTGTCAGTAGCTTGGAAGCAATGGAAAGTAACTGGGCAGGTCTTTGCTTCTAGTTTATAGCAGGCGGGAGGTCTAAAGTCCAAAGGGGCTCAGATTACTGCTCCGAGTGTGGAAGCTTCATCCTCAGTCCAGAAGAGAGCACAGCTCCTTCCCTGCACCCCATCATGGCAGGGAAATGAAGGTGCAGCTGCCAGGGTCAAGCCTTCTGCAGGGGCATGTGGGAACGGGACACCTGAGGGCAGGGGCCTTCACACTCTCCTCCCTGACCCCCATGGATGAGCACGCAGGCGTGCTAGTGGCTGCAGTGACGAGTGTCTTAGCCCCAGAGTTGCTGGCAAGTGGCGAGAAGCATGAGTGGTGAGGAGCCGAGACTGACTTGGCCCAGAGGGTTGATGGGAAGGTGGAACACACAGCTGCAGGCTGCATCTGGAGTCTTCCTGGAGCCAACCAGGAAGGCCGAGAAAAGACCCAGATATTGAGCTTCTGGCGCCTCCCAAGGCGGGTGTTTTGCCTTGTCTTTCCCTCTTCAGACCACCTTAGTGGTATGAAAATCTAACGTCAGGCACTCAGCTTGAAGGACAGAGACAACTGTTCCTTCCGGCTGGCAGGCAGAAGATATGCCTGCCTTGCTGCTCACAGGCCTGGTATCCAGGACGGGGGCTCTCTGACTCTGCAGGGAAGCTCTCCTGGCATTCCTCTGGGTTACTGATAAACTACAGGGGACATTTGTGTCCCTCTAAATGACGCAAGCGCTGGGTCTTAAGTAAAGCCTGTGCGCAATCTTGGTGATTTGCTATTTTTGTTTTGTTTCCTTTTCAAATTACTTGCTGGCGGTTTGACACCCTCCATTCGTTGAAAAGCTTAGTTGATTTTATGAGCGAATGGGCTGGCTTACAGATAAGAGCACCTGTAATCCTGTCACCTAAGATCATTTAAGCTGTATGACGGAGCTGCCTGTGATGGTTGGATGCCCGTAATCCCAGCACCCAGGAACCTGAGATAGGAGAGCTGCTAGAAGTTCAAGGCCAGCTTGGGCTACCGAGTCTTAAAACAAACAAACAAACAAACAAAAAGAGCATGGATGACTAATACCCCAAACAAATCTCTAATTTTTCTCCCCTTTCCCGGTACACGTTTCCAACAGAGTTCTCGGTCCTGTCACGGCGAGGCAAGATTCAACGCCCGAGCACCAAGAACTAGTTTGTGTCCTTGGCAGATGGGCTTCGGCGTCATTGGCTGACCAGCAGCATGGAGACCACACCCTTGAATTCTCAGAAAGCGCTGCCAGCCTGCAAGGACAGAGAGGACTGTCAAGAAAATGGTGTTCTACAGAAGGGTGTCCCCGCCCCAGGGGACAGGGCAGAGCCTGGCCAAATATCCAACGGGTACTCTGCAGTGCCCAGCAGGAGTGCTGGCGACGAAGCTCCGCCACACTCTGTTCCGGGTGCCACTGTCACCCTAGTGGCTGAGATTCGCCAAGGGGAGCGGGAGACCTGGGGCAAGAAGATGGATTTTCTCCTGTCTGTCATCGGCTATGCTGTGGACCTGGGCAACGTCTGGCGCTTTCCCTATATTTGCTACCAGAATGGCGGAGGTTAGTGCCACGGGCCACCAGGGGTGGGCTGGAGACCCTGTGGGAGGGGCCACAGGACAAGCGAGAGCCTTGCTGTCCAGTGTAAGTGACGTGGGAGGAGAACGTGAAGCCTTAGCTTTCAAGCCAGCCAAGTCTCCAGCCAGCAGACAGCCTACGGTGGCCTGTGTGAGGCTTTCAGGCCGTGTGATTGTGAAGCTGGCTGGTCCGCACCCTCCCACGTACGCCCTTGGGTCTGTGGTGTTCCTTGCGCTTCATTTGAAGAAGGGCTCCTCTCTCATCCTGTGTTATTCAAGCTTAGTCAGAAGCAAGAGAGCACTTGCCACCCTGTGAGGAAGTCTATCCCTCCTGCTGGCAGTTTCCGCTGGCCTATGGGAGGAAACACGGGGAGGTGGCTGGAAGGCTCCAGACCCTGCTAGGCCTTTGGACCTGTGTGAGGTCAGAGAATGGCACTAGTCTGGGTCTAAAGTCTTAAGTTAGCAGACTTGAAGTGATCAAAGCTGAACCCAGCTTCCGTGTGACATGATTGCCAAGCCCAAAGCGTGCGTGGATACATGTGCACCCATGTCATAGATGCCTGTCCTGTAAACTGTCCTAAGGCCATAGAGTTGTTGACTGTATCTGTGAGTTGGGGAGCCTGGGAGAGAGCGGGGGAGGGGGCGATAGGTGAGTAGGTGCTGATCCTCTGTGTAGATACTGGGCAAGAAGAGGGGTCAAGACAGTGGACATTATTTTGGCAACTACAGTGAGGCCTGGAAAGTAATTTACGTTTGCCAGACTTCTGTGGTGTAACACTAAGTTTCTTTGTTTTTTGTTTGTGTTTGTGTTTTTATTTTGTTTTATTGTTTTTTGAGACAGGGTGTCCCTGTGTAGCCCTGGCTGTCCTGGAACTCCCTCTACAGACCAGGCTCAGAGATCTGCCTGCCTCTGCCTCCCATGTGCTGGGATTGAAGCCATTTGCCTCCACTACCTGGTCTATTTCTTGGTCTTTTAATGGCTACTCTGTGGCTATGAAGACAGTTCCTTGGGCCATGGGAGGTTGCACACCCCTTGCCTAGGACCGAAAGTCACAGTCTTCTCCTGCTTGCCAGGACCTTAGCCTAAGCATTGAATGAGGGGCTGGGTCCTTGGTGACAGTTCTACTTAAATCCTTTGCACAAATGAGGTCCATCAGAAAACCACAGCATGGGCTTGGTTCTCGAGCCAGGTTTGCTCAGAGTGTAATTACATGGATATTTCTGGGTCACATTGGCTTCGTGTTTTTAGGGATGAAGCATGTTTTAGGCAGGAAGGTTATCAGGGAAAATCATAGCTGACTCACCCTCTGAGCTAAAACTCAAGTTGCAGGTGAGCAACACTGTTGTTCTGTGAGAAACCACCATCTTCAGCCATGCTTTCAAACGTGGCTTGCGAGGAATTATTCTGGCCCAACGGAATGGTATGGCCATGCTGGTCAGAATCAGTGGTCAAGGGCCTGGAGTCATGGGTAATGCCGATGGAAGAGGAGCCGGTTCCATCGGTCGAGGACTGCACCTGTGGATCATTGGGCAGTTCAGCATTGTTCCCACACCTGGACATCCCCGTGAGGCCTGGGGTGGACCCTGGACCCTAGAGATCAGTTTCAGGGTGTCTGTGGTGTGGGACTGTGCTGGCATCATCTGGGAGGAGAGGAAATCAGAGCAAAGTGGAGGTGGGCCTGGCTCCTGCTCTGCTGGCCCGGCCGCTTTCCATTCACTTTCTCAGGCTCATCCTTCTGTTATCATTTTTGCTTGCTTGTTTTTGCTTTGATTTGCCCCAAGTTGGTATCTTCAGTGAAATACCCTGATGAAACCAGCTTAAGGAGAGTCTGTATGACTCACGGTGCCAAGTTGCCATCCATCACTGTTGCAAGTTCTACACGGCAAGAACCCGAAGCAGCTAGTTACATGCATGCTGGCTCAGCTAAGTGCCTCCTTTTCATTCATTCCGGGGCCCAACCCATGACGTAATGCTGCCCACAGTACGGGCTGAGCTTCTCATCTCCGCTAACCAGACTAAGGTCTTCCACAAGCCAACCCGATCAAGACTTCCTCATTGAGATGTCCTTCCCTGTGATTCTACATTGTCAACCATCACGCTAACCAACCCACACAGTGGCTTAGACTTGTTGTCACAAAGCACTAAGGCCAGGGAAGCCTCCTGCGAGCTCGAGCTCGTTTCCACATCCGAGGGCTGTTCTGGGGACAGATGTGGGAGGGAAGTAAACTTGTCTCCCTCCTGCCACAGGGGCCTTCCTCCTCCCCTACACCATCATGGCGATCTTCGGGGGGATCCCACTCTTCTACATGGAGCTTGCGCTGGGCCAGTACCACCGAAATGGGTGCATTTCTATATGGAGAAAGATCTGCCCGATTTTCAAAGGTAACTGAAAGGCTGGGGCACAGGGGAGCGCTGGGCAGGGTCGTCCCAGAAATGGCTGGGACTGAGCTCTTTAATCCCTTAGGCTTCATGGGTCAGAGCGGCTCTGTGAACTTGGCCTTTCTCGCCCACTGTCCAGGGATTGGCTTTGCCATCTGCATCATCGCTTTTTATATCGCCTCCTACTACAACACCATCATAGCCTGGGCACTCTACTACCTCATCTCCTCCTTCACGGACCAGCTGCCCTGGACCAGCTGCCAAAACTCTTGGAACACTGGCAACTGCACCAACTATTTCTCCCAGGACAACATCACCTGGACATCCCATTCCACATCACCTGCTGAGGAGTTTTACTTGTAAGTGCATATGGAGAAGGGGGTGGTCGGTTACCGGCAGGCCACACATCCCTGGGGCTTGGTGTCTTAGGCGCCAACAACTCTTCAGCCCTTTCTTGGCAGCCTTCTTTTAAAGTGTCCCATTAGCGTGTATTAATCATACCTAACAGGTTCCATTATGAGATTTTCATTCATGGATATAAATGTATTTTGCTTACATTCGCCTCCATCTCCCACTCATCCCTAACTCTTCCTAAGTAGCTCCCCTTCGGTGGTCACATCTTCCTTTGTTCTTTTTGGTGACATGAGGGTTGCTCTCAGGAGCACGGACAGCTTCCCAGTGAGGGAAGCATCCTATCCCAGCAAACACTGCTGTCTGTGGATCTTCAGAGGTGGGTGGGCCCTCGTGAGCCTGTCCCTGTCTCCTGGTATATTTGTGAGAGGTGACTCTGTCAAGGATTAGGGATTCTGTCAAAGGTCAGTTCCCTGCAGGATTTGGAGTTTGGGCTCTATCCCAACTGCTCCATAACCTGACCATCCTTTGTCTCTGTACCCCGAAATGATAGGCCAAACTGCTCCACCCCGTTCACCTTCACTCTCCCGTATCAATGCTAGCCTACTCCAGCTTTTCCTTCTCCAGCCTGTTTGCCACGGACGTCAGATACCCTATCGCTTCAGTTGGTGTGATGATGTATGTATGTATGTATGTACATATGTGTGTGGTTTCTTTTTTTTTTTTTTCTTGAGACAGGGTTTCTCTGTGTAGTCCTGGACTTGGAGATCCTCCTGCCTCTGCCCCCTGAGCGCTGGGTTTAAAGGTGTGCGCCACCCCCCCCCCCAGCCGGCGGCGCAGACTTTGTAAGTGGGACTTACCCTTCAGAAGATGCTTGGAGAATGTAGGATTTTTTTTTCTTCTTGTGTTAAGGATTCAACATGGGGTCTTACACATGCTATGCAATTTGTTCTTCTGGTATGCTCTTCCTTTGGCCCAGAAGTACTTTTGATATAGGAATTGTAGGCAATAGCAGCCTGAATACGGTACTAATTTAGAACGAAGACGGGCTTATTGCCTACACACAAAAAAAACCCATGTACTGGGAAGTTGGTCGTGTTGGTGGAGAGGTTCTGGTTACAGACAGTGGAAGAGGAGGGCAGGTCTGGCTTTGGGCTGAGTGTGCCTCCCGGGGCCGTCCAGGGTATGTGCCTCTTGCCATTTCAGGGTGAGTGAGGCCCATTCCAGCCCCTCCTGAAGCTCCTGCTGGTCACTGTTCCCTAGAAGTCGCACAATCCTGTGCTCAGGCGGCTCTCACAGGCCCTTCTTTCTGTCACGCCAGGCGCCATGTTCTGCAGATACACCAATCTAAGGGACTCCAGGACCTGGGGGCCATCAGCTGGCAACTTGCTCTCTGCATCATGCTCATCTTCACCATTATCTACTTCAGCATCTGGAAAGGCATCAAGACATCTGGCAAGGTGAGGAGCACCCTGCTGTTTGTCCTGGTCTCCCTAAGGCTCCACAAAACTCAAGACCATTACCCTGGACAGGAGATTGCCTCCACACCAAGCACATTCATTCTATGATACTTCCACCATCACATCTGTTAGAGGGTTCTAGAATTTAACCAATGTCATTTATATGTAAGTGCACCTAAGCAAACGAAGGTACAATGAATGCATCCCCTTTAAAATTATATCTAAAGTGCGCAGGGGCTGGGGACACCTCAGTAGGTGAGGCACTTGCCACAGAAGAGTGAAGATGGAGTGTGGGTCACCAGCACTCATGTAAAAGCTGAGTGCAGAAATGCATGACTGTACGGTTGTGGTCCAGCACTGGGGGCAGAAGGCAGAGAAAGGGGCACCCCGGGCTTGCTGGTCTAACTGAATGGGTGAGCGCCAGGCTCGGTGAGAGACCAACTAAGATACACAGTGTCAACCTCTGGTCTCCACACATATGTGTAAGCACATATGCAAATTACATACTTTTTTCAAAATTCTTTTAGCCTAGTGGTCCTCAGCGGTTAAGGACATCACTGCCTTCCTTGACCTTCCACCTTCCTTCTTTGCTGCTGTCCCTGCCTGGGAAAGCATGGCAGTAACCTGTGTTTCTGTCTCCTTCATTCCAGGTGGTGTGGGTGACAGCCACCTTCCCTTACATCGTCCTGTCTGTCCTGCTGGTGAGGGGGGCCACCCTTCCTGGAGCCTGGAGAGGGGTTGTCTTCTACTTGAAACCCAACTGGCAGAAACTCCTGGAGACAGGGGTAAGATACTGAGGGAAATAGCATGTGCTTGCCTAGCTTTTACTAGATAAAGCCATTTGCTTTCGAATAGGACAGTAGGGACAACTCAAATCTAATGTGCAGGTCTGTAATGATTGATCCTTTCAATCAGAAATACAAGCGCCAAGACCACAGCATCTTGAGGTCACTTAGCAGGATGCTGCTGCTTTGCTTGGCAGTGGCCCGCCCTCCTCCCTCTTCCCTCCTCCCCCATCCTGCCTCTACCGCCTTCCCTTCTTACCCCCCCTCACCCCACCCCACCTGCCCTTGCTCCCCTACCTCCGATACCCTCCCTCTCCCTCTCCCCTGTGTCCTCCCCTGTTGCCCCCAAGCCCTTCCCCGCTCCCCTTCCCCGATCCCTCTTCCCCCTCCCCCTTCCCCTCACCTCCTCCTTGTCCTCATACCCTCACCTCACGCCCTCTCCTGCTGTGTTCCAGGTGTGGGTGGACGCTGCTGCTCAGATCTTCTTCTCTCTTGGCCCTGGCTTTGGGGTTCTCCTGGCTTTTGCTAGCTACAACAAGTTCCACAACAACTGCTACCAGTGAGTATGTGGGAACACCCAGCAAAACGTGGGAATGGAGTGACCATGAGGGCACTGCGCCTCAGGGTTGTCAGGAACCCGTGGCCATTCATCCTTTTCATAGTGTCTATTCAGGAAGTAACTTTATCCAGACTGTTTAGAGGTTGAGAAAGTCTCCAAGACACTTCATACAGATATATGAAACTCTGAGTTGGCGGACATTCCCACAGTCCCGGCACTTGGAAGGTGGAGACAGAAGGGTTGGTTCAAGGCCAGCCTCAGCTCCATACTGAGTTCAGTGATCCTGCCTAAAACCAGACAAGTAACAAAACAAGGATGCGTTTCAGCAAGGTCACAAAACAATGAAGCATGCGCTAGTTAATATACTGCTCGATGAAAATTGTAGACCAGTTAACTATATATACACATAAAGCATAATGACTGAACTAGTTTAGCTTACAAAAATTGCCGTGACCGTGGAGAGGCATGCGTCGGTGACGGCATGAGCATCACTGTCTTCAGACAGTAAATCTTCCTGCACAGGAAGCGACGCCCCGCAGTTCACTTGTACTGTTAGAAAAATACCTATGAGACTCATTGTCTCTAAAGATGGGGGTTGAGTTCGTATGCGCGCACGCGCGCACACACACATTCATTAGAATGTGGCCTTGTGTTGGGATCCCAGCTAAAGCTATGTAATGAAGTTTTAAAACTGTCAAGCTTTCCCCTTGGCAGTCTTTTGGCTTTATTTAAAGATAGTATTAAATTTTTGATTTCACAAATGTGGGGTCCTTAATGGAGCCCCCCAGTTAAGGCCCTGCTCCAGGGCAGTGCCTCTCCTGGCGGAAGTGGAGAGGTCTGTGCTGTACTTCCTCTCTCCCACATCTTGCTCTGTAGCTCATACCGGCCTTGAGCTCACAACCCTCCCCCACCCCCCACCCCCCGCCTCACTCAGCCTGCAAAAGGATGGAATTATAGGTGTGTGCCACTGTAACTGGTTTCTGTCCATATCTCAAGACATCCCTGGCCTGCCGTCCCCACTCTGTGTGGTAGGCAGTGTTCGGGGAGAGGGCCCTGGGAGACGGGCTAGGCTGGCCTGGAGGCCTGTCTTAGACTCTCCACCCTGGAAGTGTCTCAGACAGCCTGGGCTCTCCACTCCAGAGATGCCCTGGTGACCAGTGTGGTGAACTGCCTGACGAGCTTCCTGTCTGGCTTTGTCATCTTCACGGTTCTTGGCTACATGGCTGAGATGAGGAACGAAGACGTGTCTGAGGTGGCCAAAGACGCAGGTAGGACCCGGGGCCCTGCTTACGGGACTGATCTACTCATCTTCACAGATACCTAAACTTCTCGACTGCTCTTTTACGTTTTCAAAGATTTGGAAGAAACTTAATTTTCTTAGTGGTTTTCTTGGGGCTCAGTGCTGGGGCCTTCAGTGCATGATGTAAAAACATGACTTGGATGGTAGGTTTAAAATCAATGGGTTTGGGCTCGTGCTGGGGTCCAGTCTAGTAGGCAAATGACTGCTAGTCCTTAGAAGTTCCCTTGCTGAGAACAAAGATATCACTAATGTGCTGCTTAATGTTTTCATGGGAAATAATTTAACAGATATTAAACAATGAGACCAAGTGGATGGATGGAGTCCCAGGGCCTGAAGAGAGATGTGCATTTTGGCCTGATTCAGGGCTTTGACCAAACGATAGCATCCCTAGCTAACCCATGAGAGGGTGAGGTCCTAGCACACTGACAAAGGCTCTTTATGGGCTGGGGGTATGGTGGAGCATTTGGTGTTCAGGTGCCGGAGCTCTTCTGTAGCACCCCAAATGTAAAAAGAGGGGTGACTTCAAAAGTAGGGGGAGGCCCTGCTTACACTTCCTGCTATTCCGAGCTGACATCACAAGGCTCCTTAGAAACAGCAGCCCTGACCCTGATGATGAAACAAAGTTGTTACATAGTTGGGCTTGTGTAGTTGCAGTCTAAAGTCCATTCTATCCCCCCCAAGTTGAAGATGCACGGTTTTCAAGGCAGACGATCTTCCCTCTGGCTGTGCAAAATGTCTGGTGTGGTGGGTGAAGAAACGCTGACTTTGACTGTAAACTAGCCCAGACTTAGTTTGCATCAGCTTGGTAGAGATGTCGGCGCCCTCCTCTCTCCCTCTGTTCCAGGCCCCAGCCTCCTCTTCATCACGTATGCAGAGGCTATAGCCAACATGCCAGCATCCACATTCTTCGCCATCATCTTCTTCCTCATGTTAATCACACTGGGCTTGGATAGCACGGTGAGTGGAGATGGAAAAGGGTCTGGTTGGACAAGAGGAAAAGGAGCAGGAAGTGGCTAGGCTGACTTCCTCCCCCCAAACAAACCTGCAGCTGGTACTGGCTGCTACCTTTAGGTAATTTCCCCTCTTCCCCCTCCTCCCTACTTCATTCTCCTCCTTCCCTTCCCTTTCCCTTCTTCATCCCCATTCCGTCCCCCTGTCCACCCCTCAGCAATGGCACCTTATGCACTGGGTACATTAGGGAGCTATTGGTGGCATGATTAGGGAAAGCGCCTGGAGCATGTGTGAATTCCTTGTTACTTGTTTTCCTTCTTAAGCCCTGATGGCACCTGAAGGCTCAGCTCAGGAGGGGGTATTGGCATTGAGCTGGTGGCCTTGGGGCAACAAGTCTTCCCAGGACACCATTGCTTCTGCGCGCCGCCTTTTTTTGTCTGTATATCCTAAGTGACGGGTTCTGATAGTGATATCGGATGGAAATATGCTCCTAGCCGTGTTCATGGGCCAGTGAGTGGGCGAACTAGTGCGGCATGGCTTGGGCTCCTCCTCACCGTCCGCATGTATCTTTTAGTTTGCAGGCCTGGAAGGCGTGATCACCGCTGTGCTGGATGAGTTCCCACACATCTGGGCCAAGCGCCGGGAGTGGTTTGTGCTCATCCTGGTCATTACTTGCGTCTTGGGATCCCTGCTCACACTGACCTCTGTGAGTAGCAGGGCCTTTGGCTCCAAGTAGCCTTCGCTAGGTCACTAGTACTCCACCAGCAGAGTGGATCCTTCCTGTCCACTTCCACAGCGTCCTCACTTGGGGACCTAAAAGGGTGTCGCTAGCGCTATTGAAAAGCTCATCACCGAGTAACACTTTGGCTTAGTGTTAGGCTGCCTGCCTAGCACATGTGAGGTCCCGGGTTCAGTTTTCAGCATTGAAAAGTTTGTCACCAAGGAGAAAAGTTACTTCTGGCAGTCTCTGTGCATGGCGTCGGGAGGCTTAGCATTTTACCACAGACCCAATTCTAGTTCAGGCTTGGCACAAATACCTGGAAGGAGGTTAGGATTTGCATTCCCAGCCATTCCTGCCTTTCAGAGACACTGTTACGGCTACTTTGCCCTCATGTCTTGAAGTAAGGCTGATGTCTTATATGTGAAATGCCACTTCAACTCCTTTAGAGCTTGCAATAAAGAAGTCGGAGGCTCCTCAGTGGGCACGCTGGCTTCTCCCCGTCTTTTCATTCAGTAGCCAAGGCAGATACAGTAAAGTGTGCATCAGATGGCGTGACATCGTGGGCTTGCATGCTGCTGGCTCAAGCCAGATGTTACTGATAGGCCTCTTCAAGCCATGGCCTCGATGACTATCGCTTTACCAGGGTGGGGGAGGGGCTGCATGGGTCTCAGAGGAGTCAGAAGTGAGAAGTAAAGGCGTGGAACTGTGACTAAAGTGCTTGGGTATCTGGTGCCGCACAGGCTAGCTAGAACTTAAAGAGACCAGCCTGCCTCTGCCTCCTGAGCGCCGGGACTAAAGGTGTGCGCTACCATGCCCGGCTTCCAGATTTCAGTTCTTTAAAGTTGTGTATTCTCCAAGGTTGAGCAGACAGGAAGTATTCGGTAGGCTCAAAGTGGCTATATAGGCTCTTTAGAGTTTGTCTCTTACAGCGTAGTGGGTAAAACAAGGATGACAGATGAGAGCATGCCCTGAGGCTCTGGGTTCAGTTCTCAGCACCATTTAACAAAAAAAATGGTGTCAGATGGGCACACATTCAAAGGCCACTCCAAGGCAGGTCCTGAGTCCAGGGTGAGAATTACCCAGTGTCTCCCTGTATTCAGAAACTTCTGCCGGCCTTTGTACCGGGGTGTAGTTGCACCCTGGGAGACCGTTAACCACATCTGTGACCTTGTCCCCAGGGAGGGGCATATGTGGTGACGCTTCTGGAGGAGTACGCCACGGGGCCTGCGGTGCTCACCGTGGCCCTCATTGAAGCCGTGGCCGTGTCGTGGTTCTACGGTAAGAAGCCCCTTCTTCCTGCCTCCTCCTCCGCCGGCATGTGGGCAGGCGCTAGCTTCCTCAGAGAGGACAGGAAGGGGCAGTTGATGCGATAATCTCAGCGGAGGGCCTTCTGTGCTGCCCACAGATGCCGTCCCCGTGAGGCAGAGTGTTGTTCACACCCTGGGTTTTTGCTTTTTGCTCTTTTATTTTTTGATATTCACCCAGAGGAGACAGGCTAATGTCAGCCGGTTCACCCACGGTGGTGGTTTGAGACCTGATGTGCACCGCATTACTGTTAGAGCACCCAGAGCCGTGTTTCCCCTTCTCAGAGCTTGGAGCCCTCTCCACCACGAGGCGAGAATGTGCTTGCTGTCTCTGCACTGGAGAACCCCGGGTCCCTCCCTCCTGTCCTGGGATGGACTCTGACGAGGGTGAGAGGAGGTACAGGAAGTGAGCTAAGATTTATTGGCAGAAGTTCCTTGGGCCCTGAGAAGCATTAGCCAAGGGCACAGACATGAACATAGGTTCAGAGACGTGGCTGTGTGATGAGGAAGCAGAGGTCTCATCCTGGAAATGCATTTGCTTTCCAACCTCTGCGCTCAGTCACTTCACCATGGCAGTCATGATCCACTATGAAGAAAAAGGGGAGCGCATATGAAGTACAGGATTCAGTTGTGTGGCATGTGCATGTAGACACCTGCAGAGGCCAGAGGAGAGTATCAGGTTCCCTGAGGCTGGCCATGGAGGAGGCTGTTCCAGTCATGGGTTCTGCAAACTGAAATCAGAACCCAATTTTTTCTTTTTTCTTTTTGTTTACTTTTGGTTTTTTCAAAACAGGGTTTCTCTGTGTAGCCTTAGCTGTCCTGGACTCACTTTGTAGACCAGGCTGGCCTGGAACTCACAGCCATCTGCCTGCCTCTGCCTTGAGTGCTGGAATTTTAGGCGTGTGGCACCGTGCCTGGCTAGGACCCATTTTTTCTTTTTAATTAATTTACATTATATTAATTACAGTTTATTCACTTTGAATCCCAGCTGTAGCCCCCTCCCCCAGTCCCTCCCAATTCCACCCTCCCGCCCTCATGTCCTCCCATGTCCCTCCCCAAGTCCACTGATAAGGGAGGTCCCCTTCCCCTTCCCTCTGACCCTAGTCTATCAGGTCTCATCAGGAGTGGCTGCATCATCTTCCTCTGTGGCCTGGTAAGGCTGCTCCCCCTCGGGGGGGGGGAGGACCTAATTTTTTAAGAGAAAAGACATTATCTTTACTTCCCCAGCAGTTCAGAGGCCAGAGTTCACAGCAGACCTTCGGAGGAAGCTCGGAGCTCTGGAGAGAGCAGCTGGGAACACTTTCATTTCTCACCTGCTAGCAGGTGTTTTCACGTTAGTGCCAGTAATCGTTTAGCGAAGAGCCCGGATCTTGACCTGGCATAGGGATGAGCTATACTGTGGTTAAAAATTTCCCTTGAAGGGCTGGGAGTGATGGCTCAGAGGTTAAGCGCCCTGGCTGCTCTCCCAGAGGACCTGGGTTTGATTCCCAGCACCCACACAGCAGGTAACAAATGGCTGTATATTCCAGTTCCAGGGGACCCAACACCGTCTTCTGTAGGTGAGACACTCAAACTCATAAATCTTTTTAAAATTTTCCTTAAAAATTGCCAGTGGATATTCCTATTGGTTTCTGCCAAGCAGGCTCACCATTGCTAAATAAAGTCACTTTCTTCCTTCAATAACACCACAATTAATCCAGGCTGAGAATGGCAGCGTGGGCACCAGCTTTCCTGATCATCCCTTGAGCCCCTCATGTGGAGTACCTGAATGAGTTCTCAGGCTCAGGGAGGAACCGCTGCTTCCCAGGGCTGACCCTGTCAACCCCGCCTCCAAGCCCCTCTCAGTCAAATCCTCCTTTGGGTGATTCCAGGGATCAGTCAGTTCTGCAGTGACGTGAAGGAAATGCTTGGCTTCAGCCCGGGATGGTTCTGGAGGATCTGCTGGGTGGCCATCAGCCCCCTGTTTCTCCTGGTGAGTTGTCACTCTGCCTTGTTGGTCCAGGTGCCAGTGAAGTGTAACACAGACATCAAAGCATGCTGGCTGAGGGTGTGCACCTCAGTTCCAAATCCAGCACCACTATGTGGACGAAACCCACACCAAGAGACAAACATAAACTAGTGCTCCAAGAGGCCCCTGTGTTGGGGCCTCCTAGCAGCTGTGCCCACCACCGCTCGCCTGCTTCTGACTGTGAACGCTGGGGTCGGCTAGTGTGATCATGAACAGTTACAGAGCAGGAAGTGCTGCGGCCAGCTTTGTTCCAAACTCACACCTGTCGACCTTTTAATCTTTATAGTTCTGCAAGGTGGTGGGGTCAGGTTTTTGTTTTGCTTTGAGATAGCCTTTGTATATAGATTGAGCTGGCCTGGAATGCTATATGTAGCCCAGGCTGGCCTCATATTTGAGACCTTCCTGCCTCTCAAGTGCTGGTATCAAAGGCATGAACCTTTCTACCTGGCTTGGTGCGTCTGATGAACATTTAAGGAAAATGAGGCTTAGTGTCACTAAAATCATGTGACAAAAACTACTGAAGACCAAGGTAGGACATACTGTATTTATTGCTCAGAAAGGTCCTGGGAGAGGTCCTGGCAGGTTCATACTTACCAGTTTACATGCACCTTGATGGGGCACACACACAGTTCCCATATTTAGGTCAGGGTCAAAGCAGAATTCAGTTATTGTCAAAGGGCCTGGATAAGAGAGCAGAGGGCTAACAGCAACTGTGGTGGCACATGCCTGTAATCCCAGCACCCGGCAGGCAGAGCCAGGTGGATCTCTGAGTTAGGGACCAGCTTGGTCTACAGATCAAGTTCTAGGAAACCAGGGCTACACAGAGAAACCCCATCTTGAAAAAAAACCAAAAGAAAAGAAACTTGAGTATTAAGGGTTGCTCAAGACAGGTTTAGTATCCACTGCATGTTACTTATGTACCCTACCATCTTCTCTGCAATATCTTCCTAAGGCCCAGAGATGGACAATGCCCTAATAAACCTCTCAAGTGCATACTGAGGCAGCCTGGGATAGACCCAAGCTATGTGCATTCACAGGGACTGTTTCTCAGTTGTTGTTGTTTTTTATTTATATAGAACTTTATTGAGAGGGGACATTTTTTGACCCTTTAAGGCCAAAAAAAATGGGTTAGATCATTCCATGAATCTTTCTCAGCTTGTTAGAATATCTGAGCCAGCCCAGATATCTCAGGCCTTAGCACACCCTGTCCCTTCGCTCCCCAAACACCTCTTCATCTGCTCCATGTGCTCTTCCTTGAGGCAGAACCTTCACTCCCTGCTCAAAGCTCCCAACACATCTCAGGATTACGTTTTATGTATACGTTGACCCAGGTTAGCCTCCCCCTACCTCTGGAATGCTGGGGTTGAAGGCAAAGTGCTCCTACAGCTGGCAGTGCCAGCGGCTTTTACATGTGGAGGTTTGGACTGAGGCTCTCTGTCCACCATGACACAAATAGGTTATTAACTTGTATTAATACCTATGCCCCTTGATAATCCACTTAAACCCTTTCCTTTGTTTTTCAGAGGAAGAAGGCACGTTAGGTTAATGTCTTGAGGACAGAGGCAGCTTTGCTCGTGTGCTTTCACATTCCCTGCCCAGCAAGAAAGTGGTGCCCGGGCCGGGGAGGGGAGGCCAGGCAGGGGAGAGGCAAGGGAGGCCCTCCCTGGAGAACACAAAACCTAAGAGAGCCAAACACACCAGCTCTCAAGAGAGAATCGATTTTAATGCAATATTTTAAAATGTCATTTATATGGGTTTTCTGCATTATCAGACACTGGAACTGATCCCTGAATCTGTGTGACTCCCTTACCTTACTTAATCTGCTTTACCCTAATCTGGCCCCAACAGGTCCTACCTCTGATGGATTATACTAAAATATTTTGGCCTCCCCTTGCACACGGTGCCCACACATTTCATTCTTGTCTGGGCCCCGAGGCCTTGGGCTTTTCTTTAATTTCTGGAGAGTCATGATCAGTAAGTGTCTTTTCTTACCTAGTAGCACCCATGCACCATGCATTCCTCATGACCCCAAGAGATGTTCACTTTACTTCAGTCTTCCAAAGGAAAGCGCTTTTTTTGTTGGTGGTTTTTTGTTTGTTTTTCAAGACAGGGGTTCACTGTGTAACCTTGGCTGTCCTGGACTCACTTTGTAGACCAGGCTGGCCTCAAACTCACAGCGATCTGCCTGCCTCTGCCTCCCTGAGTGCTGGGATCGCAGGTGTGCACCACCATGCCTGGCTCAAAGGCAAGTGCTTTTGTGCTGGATGGAGACTTCTCTCAAATCTGCTTTCCATGTCTATGCTAAGTCAGCAGGTCCCTGCTCTCAGCTTTATAGGAATGCTTTAGGTAAACAAGTAACTTACTAAAAACATTCTTTTTCAATGAAGATAAATTATCAAAAAGATGGACAAATAAATAAGAATGGCTTAAAGGTTAAGAGCACCAGCTATTCTTCCAGAAGAGCGTGGTTTAATCCCAGCACCCACATGGCAGCTCGCAACTGTCTGTAACTCCAGCTTCAGGGGATCTGACACCCTCACACAGACACACATGCAGGCAAAACACCAATGCACATACAATAAATACATAATTAAGAAATAGTGCGTATGAGGAGAGAGAGAGAGAGGCAGGGGTCAGTTAGGGAGCCACTGAATAAAAGAACTTGGGCCAGCCAGGTGGGCGGTGGTGTTGCCCACCTTCAAGCTCAGGACTCGGGAGGCAGAGGCAGGTGAATCTCTGAGTTCGAGGCCAGCCTGGTCTGCAGAGTGAGTTCCAGGACAGCCAGGGCTACACAGAGAAACTCTTGTCTTGAAAAGCAAACAAACAAACTTGAGTCTTGAAGGAGCTGGACTTCACACACCCACCATAAGACAGCCCAGCTCTCCCATGGACAGCTCCTGATCGGATCTCCTCTGCCTCTGTTCCCAGATCCCTTCCTCAGTAGCCAGGTCTGCGACTGAGGAGCCTGTGGCAGGAGAAAGGTTTGCAATGGACAGCACTCCTGTTTTGAAGTCCTTCTCCTAGACATGGCTAGGACTGCTCAGAAGAAGGGTGCTTGCTTGCTTAACAATGTCCTGTTTTATTACCTGAAGACAAAGGAAAAACAGATATAAATAGATGTTTAACCACACAAGCAATTTACATTAGTGTCTTCCTCATGACCATGAAGCACTCAAATAAAATTATACGAAGAGCAATAATGATTTCAGCACAGTAAATCCTAGGCCCAAAACATCTATGCTTACTCTGGAAACCAAACTGAAAATAAGAAAATAGTACGTTGAGTGTTAAGAGACTTGAATTTTCAAGTGAAAAAATGTGTCAAGCTGCTTTTCTCCCTTCCGCTATTCCTCTCAGAGAGGGCCATCTCACCTCAGGCAGTCAGTGAGTGTGGGGACACGATAACAAAGCAGAGGGAAACAGAGAGGCCACCCAAGTCATGTCTCTACTCCACAGAGGGAGATGCTGTGACTTTTGGGGTTTTTGTAGAGATGCTGTAATTCCCACAGTAGGCTCCAAGGTCTGGGATGGTGAAGAAATCCCTAGGAGAGCCGCTGTTTTTCTTTCGTGTGTGTGTGTGTGTGTGTGTGTGCGCACATGTACTTTTTTTGTCTTGTTTAGGTTTTAGTTGGTACAGAAGTCGGTAATAGTGTGACTCAAGAGTTCAGTCTAGGACACACCCCAGGAGATTCTTAGATTTGGTCTCTGTAGTCTCGATCTGCATATGCTGAAAATTTTCAATGTTTCTTGAAATTTGTCTTAGTTCATCATTTGCAGCTTTTTGATGAGCCCACCCCAACTTCGGCTTTTCCAATATAACTATCCCCACTGGAGCATCGTCCTGGGCTACTGCATAGGAACGTCGTCTGTCATCTGCATCCCTGCCTATATCGTTTACCGGCTGATCAGCACTCCGGGGACGCTTAAGGAGGTATGTGCCAGCCGGGTGTGTGTTTAGTAGGATAATTGGAAAGAAAATAATTCTCTTATGTTTTATTCAGAAGACGTACGCATTCATAAAGCCCACCAGAAGGCTCTTTGTTTTATATACTCATAGTAGAGTTTGACCGACCTCACGGAGGGTAGAGATAGTTAATGGCTGCCTTCATCATTATGCAGCAACTCGCAAACAGCGACAATCGTGAGCTAGCAGGACAGCAGAGTTAGTGGTTGGGTGGTTAGTGGCGTCACTGCTAGAATTGCTGACAGTGTCACTTCACGTCCACAGAATCGAAATGGGGTTTTGCTTGTTTGGTTGGTTGGTTAATTTTTGGTTTTTTGTAACATGGTTTCTCTGTGTAGCCTTGGCTGTCCTGGACTCCCTTTGTAGACCAGGCTGTCCTTGAACTCACAGAAATCCGCCTGCCTCTGCCTCCCTGAGAGCTGGGATTAAAGGGATGCACCACCACACCCGGCTGAATGAACATGTTTTAAATGTTATTT
Organism: Pachyuromys duprasi; assembly: GCA_028658305.1. Taxonomy (NCBI): domain Eukaryota; kingdom Metazoa; phylum Chordata; class Mammalia; order Rodentia; family Muridae; genus Pachyuromys; species Pachyuromys duprasi. The sequence goes on along the minus strand of CM053746.1, from coordinate 40,593,806 downwards.
GTTCAGTTGTGTTTCTGCCACCGTAGTGAGTATCACACCAGGAGAGTCTGTTTGCAGGCAGGGGAAGAGCTCAGAGGTGAAGGGTAGCATAAGGGGAAAGCCGGGAGGCTTTTGAGAACCCAGGGGGACTAGGCTGTGGGCCCTAATAAGCACACTCTATATACTGACCAGACCATACACTAGCACACTCAGACATTTCATAAGAGAACACGATACGAACATCTTTTTCTGAGAACAGCTGGATTCACTTCTTTTTCTAAGTGAGAAAACTAAACTCAAGGTGAAGAAAACTCAACTCTTGCAAATTTCTTTAACCAAGCCAACCCTTTCCCAACCTTTCCTCCCAAAGAGGACCAGACATGGTTTTATTGTAATACATTCTCAGACCCAGAGTCACTAAATTCATTCCTCCGGGCTGCTCTTTACTGATGGTTGAGAAGATTCATGACATCTGTTGCTTCACACCCGGAGGCCAGGGCCCTCGGTGAGGCCTCTAGGTTGGCAGATGTCAGTCTTACCTTACAGGCTGCATCCCAAGTCCCAGTTGTCTTTCTTGCATATTTCAGTAACAGGGAAATGACATCCCAAAGAATTTAAGTAACTGGGCACAGACCCATTGGCGGTAGAGGACAGCAACAGCTGTCTTCACCGTAGCCCACCTGATGGGAGACAGTAGGTTTCCAGGAAGCAGCAATAAAGCCCAAGGAAAGGCCCTGGTCAGCTAAGAAAAGCGCTCACCTCTGCCGGTTTCCCCATCGGCAGCATGTGCTCACGGAGCCACATTTCCACGGAGCAGCAGCAACGGCCCTGCTGGGTAGAAAGCCTAGAGAATGCTGGATTAAGGAAAATCTGACAGCCCTCTTTACAAAAGCCTTCAGAGAGAGGCCTTTACTTCATCAGTGCAAGTGGTAAAGCGTGCCATGGAATGCTCTCTCCCTGGGAGAAAAGACATTTGAGTTTTTAAGGAAGGGGTCGGATTTTGACTCTTAAACAAAATCTCCCTCTGTAGCCCAGACTAGACTTACACTTACAGCGGCCTCTCACCTCCCCACTGCCGGCCTGACAAGGTATGTACCAGCATACCTGCCTCACTAGGAGTTTTACAATAAGTACTTGCTAATTACCAGATTTGACACTCAAATGTGTTCTAAGAGGTAGGGAGGTTCTATATAAAATTTTGGTTAAAAAAAAACAAAAACAAAACAAACCTAAAAGAAATGTAAATCTAAGAGAAAAGTAAATGCCTGAACTCCGCTAGGTACTGGCCATATGTAGATGCTCCTGGATTTATAACAAGATTAGATCTTGATAAACTCATCGTGAGTTGAAAACATCAGTAAGTAAAAAAAAAAAAAAATACAACGAATATACATATACCTAACCTCCTGAACATCATAGCCTGGCAACACGGTACGGGGCCGTCATTCTCGTGGCCGCTTGGCTGGCGGGGAGCTGTGGCTTTTGATGCCACCACCTCCTATCAGGAGAAGGCAAAAGCTCTAGCTTGAGGAACGGTGATAATTCAGAACAGTTTCCACTGAGTGGATATCACTCACATAATCATGAAGGAAAAACAGGTTGCAGAAACCCACTGTAACTGGGCTCTACTTGTATAAATCTGCAGTGTGTAGAATACTGGTTTGGTTTGGGAAGGTAAGCACTAGCAGCCTAGAAGTCTCGGTGTTGGCGTCATTTGCTGGCTAAAGTCACCATTGCAGAAAGCCATAATGACCTACACAAAGATGATGGTGGATGGTTTCTAGTGAGCAACACGCTTATGAAGATGTCAGCACTGCCTCGGTCTGGGATGAGCTGATCACCCTCTTGCAGAAGGTCATGGCTTGGCGAGGTGTGAGAGCAATAGTAGTCTGGTGGACTTAGCAGGCCAAGGCTCTGACCACCCAGCTAGATGAGTTGAGTTAGATTGTTGAAACCTACACAGGAGAAAACTGACTCCTGAAAGTCATCTTCCCACCTCTATATAGGCACGGGCACGCATGCACCTACACATAGATAAGCACAAAATTAAATAAGATCTAAGCCTGGTAGCTTGGGGGAATCAGCAGCCGAAAGGGCCGTAGTACATATAGGGAGGGTTTGGGGCGTAAAAGCCAGACACTTTTCTCCATAAGTTATTTACAGAGCTTGCCTTTTCCACACACTTGTGATGCCCAGAAAAGAGCTCATCAAACTCCACTTAAGACTAATTGCAATTGCAAGACATATTTTTATCTAATGATAGTTTACACGTGGTGAGGAACGGCTTTCAGTGGAACCATGGTTCAGCGGGGGAAGGACTGAGCTCCAGTCCCTGTTCCCCACGCTCACCGTGGCTCTGGGGAAGCCTCGTCTGTTTGAAGTCACTCACACTGTGCCCAGCAAGGCACCGTCAAAGGATTCTTTGCTCTCGTTAGGGTTAGAATGATATTCTTCCCGTAGTTCCCCACTCTGCCGTTTTAACCCATATTAGAAGATAAGTTGGGAATTTCTCTTTTGAAGGGCAATGAGGCTATTCCTACTTATTATGAAATGTCATTAAAATACTATTCAATGTTTCAATATTAATGCTGAAATATCTTTTCAAACAAGGCTTCATAACATTGTGTGTTTTTCCCAACAGCGCATTATTAAGAGTATCACTCCTGAAACACCAACAGAGATTCCCTGTGGGGACATCCGCCTGAATGCCGTGTAACACCAGTAAGAGGAAACGGCCGCCCCTCTCTCAGCTCTGAAAAGCCCCACCGCAACCTCTCCCCTCTAAGCCGAGCCTGATGATGCAAGGCCTCTCTTCAAGGAGGCGCAGGCCTAAAGACTTTGGTGCCCAGACTCTGTGGATTCAGCCACCTCTTTCCATGAAATCTCTGGACCACACTGCCACATGAGATGGTGACCCAGCTGAACTGGCCTGTTTTGGATTCGTGAGGTAGTGTAAGGAGGGGGTGAAAACCACGTAGTCATCAGCCTTAGGTTTAGAATTAAGTCTGTGAAAGTCTGTATCATTTTTCCTGGTATGACTATATTATCTCACACCTGCTTCTAAAGCCTTCACTGTTCATGAATGCGTACACCACCTAAGATGTCTTGCTAGCCATCTATTTTCTCAGTAGCGTAGAATTCTATAGCTGGAATCTCCTAGAACCCTCTAACCTACGTGCTGCCGTGAGGTTAGGAAAGGAAGCTGTAAGACGCTGAACTGAAAAATGACGTGTACGTGTGAGCTTTGGTGTCTGTACATCTGTGTCTCTGTGCCCTTCCTCCCAATACTCCGGGTCCATTACACACTATACAAACGGCCTCTAATTTTTCTTACATTAAACAAATTCTACCTACCCCATCGAGGATGTGTTCTTACAAGCATGTTTTGCCCCCATGTCCTTTTCCAGTGACAATCCGGTGTCTCCTTCGCTCCCCACCCCCGGGATAAAGTTCCGTGGGCAAACCCGGCCTGTTCTGTTAGTCGTTGCGGCAGGTGCTCTCTAGGTGGCTGTGGCCAGGAGGGGTTTGGCTGTTCGGGTTCTCTGCCCTGTGGAGACGGGGCAAACACAAGCTCTACCAGCTCTGGGATGCACAGGTGTAAACTATGAGCTAATGGCAACTTCTCTACCCAGGAGCAGCTGGCCAATCCGAGTCAGCTTTAAGTGACCCCAACCTTCACCTTGCCCCACTCAACTCTTCCTAGTGGTCACGATTATGACCTTTAGGGCAATTTAGTCAGAGTCTAAGGTTGATTGTCAGGGGAATGAAGCTTAGGACTGATTAAGTAAATTTGGACTTTGGTGGCTTATGACTTGGATGAAAAGGCAGAGAAGTAAATTTTACCTTTCAGTGTGAGATTTCCTTATTTAAACCCTTACAGAAACAAGTGATAAAATTACCTGGCACTATATAATTTTGAGTCTTCCACTTAAACAAATTTCATGAAAAGTAGGTCCACGCTCGGTGTGGTAGAAGGAGGATCATGACTCTGAGGGAGGAGGGGAAGGGAGAGGTCCACTGTCTGAAAGAGAGGGAGGAGAGGAAGGGAGAGGTCCATAAATCAAAGGCTTACATTTATCCTATTGGAGATGTTCCTCCCTTAGCTTCATTTTCTCAATAGCTTAGTCCTTGAACATCCTCTGCTCTTCTCTGAACCTCTTACTCTTCATAATTCTTTGATTTGTTCTTTTGTGGGTGTTTCCCCAAAATATATTAGCTTCTAAGAAGCTTCCCAAAATGATAGGGAAAAAAAGAGAGGGTTGAAACTGTCTCATTACTGACTACGTTCATCATCTTCATTTCTCAGTCTGTCCTGCTGCCTTCTTCCCATTCTCTTTTCTTTTTTTAAAGATTTATTTATTATGTATACAATGTTCTGTCTGCATGTATACCTCATACCAGAAGAGATAACATTATAGATGTTGTGAGCCACCATGTGGTTGCTGGGAATTGAACTCAGGACCTCTGGAAGAGCAGCCAGTGCTCTTAACCTCTAGGCCATCTCTCCATCCCCTTATCTTTATTTTCTTATATGCCAAAAAAGAGAAATTATGTTCAAGTGGCAGTATAGTCAGTGGTAAATAGTTCTGAAAAATTAAAGAATCTTGTTTTTTTCTAGACAGCATCCCAAGTAAGCCAGGCTAGCCTCAAACTTATTATGTAGCCAAGGATGACCCTGAATCCTGGGGTTTATAGGGATGTGCCAAGATGACAGGTTTATGTGGCGATAGGGATCAAACCCAGAGTGCATGCTAGTACGTTCTCAGCCTAAGATAGACTATCTCATAGACACACAATTCTTGCAAAATTCTGTTTGTTCTCTTTTGTTTCTCTGTAGCTTCCAGTGGCCTTGAACTCAAGATTCTCCTACGTGCTGGGATTACAGCCTGACCCATGCCCAGCACAATATTTCAGTTTTACAATAAGTACTTGCTCCAATTAAGAGCTTTGCCAAGTCAGACATTCAAGGAATCACACAATTTTGAAAGCTTCAAATTTCATGTACTAAGAAAATCCAAACCACCTGTTGATTCTTCATTGTTTACATTTATGTTGATTTCTATTTATCAATATACTATAGATTTTCCTCCTGATTTACTTATTTTAATTTTCAGTTTAATAAATTTTATTGTGCAGATGACCCTTGCAATTAAACATCAGGCACCCAAAGTCTGCCCATCTCAGTGAACTTTTATACAGTTAGAACAGTTAGAACAATGAACAGTTAGAAAAATGAACACTTAGAACAATGAATAGTCAGAACAATGAACAGTTAGAAAAATGAACAGTTAGAAAAATGAATAATTAGTTAGAACAATGAACAGTCAGAACAATTAATAGTTAGAACAGCCATTCTGAAGCTGTGGAGCTTAACATGGGAAGCCTCACACCAAAGTTTTTTGTTTTTTGTTTGTTTTGTTTTGTTTTTTTGGACAGTATATAACTCTGACAGCCAGGGCTTCTCTCTGGCTGTCCTGGAACTCACTCTGTAGACCAGGTTGGCCTTGTACTCAGAGATCCACCTGCCTCTGCCTCCAGAGTGCTAGGACCAAAGGTGTGCGCCACCGTATTCAGCAATCATGAAGATGTTTTTTTGCACTTATCCACCACCTAAACTGAAAAGCCCATGACAGAATTAGAAATAGAAGAACAATTAGGTCTGTGTCCTCTTTCCTAAGTGCTGTTGGTTACCTGCGCTCAGCCCTCCCTCAGGCCGGAACATTCACTCCTTCTGTCTGTTACTCAGTCTTCCAAAATGCCCGGGTGCCAGGCTTTGCTGGACAGAGGACAGCCCGAACCTTGCTCTGGAGAGAGCTGGCTCTCTTCTAGGCAGAGACGGATTTGGATGCCATAATAAAGTCTAGCCAGTATGCAAGAAAAAAAATTACCCTTTAGATGGAAGAATTAAAAACCAGTGTAAATAGAATATCTACATTTTGTCCCATGTATTATTTAAAAAAATAGTTAGGCTTATGAAGGGACAGGAAAAACCCCATCTGTACTGAAGGAATGCAGCTCATAGACATTGATAGAGAGGGCCTCCACACTGGATTTAAAATCATCAGAGGTTATTATGAAAGTTTAACATCTTCACGGACCTGCAAGATGTGCTGTTTGAAGAAATAGGAAAATGCAAATTGCCTAAAGGAAATGTCAGTGAAAAAAAAGTGTGATACCTGAAGTGGAAAACTCAAAGAACTCAAAAGAATTTAGCCGTATGGGCTAGGGGCAGAGCTCAGTAAAGGGCTCCCTGCAGAAGCACAGGGACCTGACTTTGATCCCTAGACCCCTGGTAAAAATCCTGACACCGTGACGCCCAACTATGATCCCAGCCCTGGGGAGGTGGGAGAGGCTGGTCCCGGAGGTTCGCTGGCCAGCCTAGCCTCTTGTCTTGAACAACAAGATGAACCTGTACCTCCAGAGTAGGAGGTGGTGGAGACAGAATATGGCTGGGCCTGCTGGCCACTGGACTAGGTCTAGGTTCAGTGACAGAGCCTGTCTCAAAGGAATAAGGTGGATCATGATAAAGGACACAGGAAGTCCTGGTTTGGCCTCCATGCATGCCTCCATGAACATCCATATTATCCCACACATCCACATACCACACGCATATACTCTAAACACAAATTATAAAAAAGGGCTGGAGAGATGGCTCAGCAGTTAGGACCACTGGCTGCTCTTCCAGAGGTCCTGAGTTCAATTCCCAGCACCTGCCTCTATAAAGGGGTCTGAGGCTTTCTTCTAGCATGCAGATAGAGCACTCCTACATTTAAAAAATACATAAATAAATAGTTTTAAAGGGGGGTGCTGGAGAGATGGCTCAGGGTTAAGAGTACTTGTTGCACTTGCAGAGGACCCAGGTTTGGTTCCCAGAATGCACAAGGTGGCTCACAACTGTCCATAATTCCAGTTCCAGGGAATATGATGCCCTCTTCTGACTTTCCCAGGCACCAGGCCCAAACATGGTACATACACATACATGCAGGCAAAACACACACACAAAATAAATAAATCTAATTTTTTTAAAAAAGAAAACCAGGGTGATGGCTCCTGAGGAATGACATCCAAAGCCATGCACCTGCCAACATACATACACATACATAAACACACAGTTTTAGCTTCACAAAAGCCAAAGTTGGTAGAGAAAATAGAGGCTAAAAATTCTAAAACAGGCTGGGCATAGTAGTAATCCCACCACTCTGGGAGGCAGAGGTAGGCAGATCTCTTTGAGTTTGAGGCCAGCCTGGTCTACAAATTGAGTCCAGGACAGCCAAGGCGACACAGAGAAACCTTGTCTCAAACACACACACACACACACACACACACACACACACACACACACACACACACACAAACCAAACAAATCTAAAACATATGACAATACCGAAAACCTAATTATAGCCTGGCATAATAGCTCACGCCTTTTAGCCTAGCACTAGGCCAGCCTGGTCTACATAGTGAGTGCTAACACTGCCTCCTCCAACAAGAAGTCAATCTTGGAAAGGAAATAAGCGGAGCAGGAAATTATCTGGCAGAATTAAGGACTGTAGGAGTAATCAAGCTGAGAAGCTGCCTCTGAATGAATCACAAGATAAGTCCTGAGAGGTGTGGGGGAGCCTGTGCTACAGCGAGCAGCCCCAGCAGCTGCCCTGGCCACGTAGAAATTCTGGACAGAGAACAAAAGGAAAAGAAGGACAAGCTGGCTAGTGAAGGTGAAGAGGAGAGGAGCCAGCAGAGTTAGGCAGTTCGGAGAATTTTCTAAGCCTCCAGAGAAACAAACGCACCTACAGAGGAGGGAACCCCACACAGCCAACTTTTTAGCAGCCGCAGTGGTTATCGGTGAATGATGGACTGCACACATTCTGAGAGAAAATGACCGGGGACCTAATCTTTTTGTCCTGTGTTAAATCAGCATTTAAGTGTGATGATGAAGTCAAGACTTCAAAATCTCTGAAAATTTCTCATCCCAAACTCTTCTACTAAACAATTATGAAGAGGTCAGAGGGATGGCTCAACAGCAAAGACACTTGGTGAGCAAGGCTGGTGACCTTAGTTCAACCCACCAAGTTGTCCTCTGACCTCCATACGCAGGCTGCACGTGTGCCCTCTCCCAATGTGTACACACACGTTGATAAATTTAAAAGGCATTAATACAAAAGTGCGCCCCATAAAAGGAAAAAGCAAACCAATCACTCATGTATGGGGTCAGGCGTTCTCATATGCCATCCTGACAGAACACAGGAAGGGAAACACATCTCTCAGCAAAGAAAAGCTTGCAGCCTAAAATCCTCCATCCAGCCAAATTGGCATTTAATTTTGCGAATAAAACAAAAGTAAAATTTGATATTGAAGAATTCCAGACGTTTCTTTCTTTCCACCCAACCACCACCCAGACACATACACACACACACAATCAACAGATAAAACTGGAAGCTGGACTCCCTACCTCATACGAAGGTCACAAACTAACAGGCATCTGCGGACGTGTGGAAGGAAATAGCACCTCGACACTGGTTGAGTTAAAGGTGTGATGCCTCATCAGCTTAACGGGGCTTAGAATGTCGAGGAGATGGACTCTGGCAGTAGCACCAGGCTTGTCTGAGGGGGAGGACCCACCCTTGAGCAGCACCATTCCCTTTGCTCAGGAGCCAGATTCAATAAACAGGAGGAAGCCGAGGGCTGTGTTCATGTGGTGTCCTTGACCCCTCTGGTTCCCCCAATCCTTCCTCCTTCTCTTCTTCCTCCCAATGACTCTCTGCCCAATACTTGGCTGTGGGTCTCTGCACCTGCTCCCCTCAGTTGCTGGAGGCTCCGGTCCCAGCACATCCTGCAGGCATGACGAACTGTAGGCCAGAGTTTTCATGACTGGGTTGGTGTCCTAGTCCCTCCACTTGAAGCCTTGTCACACGGCCCACAGAGTTACTTACTGGGCCTCAAGTGTGCTCACAGAGAGCAGGGAGCTTGTGTGGGTCTGATTTCTATGTTTATGGCTGTGTAGCTTGATGTTCTTGTGGGAAACCTGACAGTGGGGTGGGGTTAGGGGGTTGGCCTGCCTTTGGGACCCTTTTCCTCCTACTAGGTTGCTTTCCCCAGCCTTGATGTGAGAATAAGTGCCTGGTGTTAGTGCAGCTTGTTATGCCTTATTTGGTTGATGTCCCTGGGAGGCTTGCTGTTTTCTGAAGGGAGGTGAAGGGGGAGAGGAGGGAGGGGAAACTGCAGCCTGGATGTAATATATTATACAAGAGAAAAAAGGTTAGAAAAAAATCGAAGAAGAAGAAGAAGAAAGAAGAAGAAGAAGCTGCCATCAAGTACCAGCATCCATCTCTCTGCTCCTGAACTGTGGAGACAGAGAGACCAGCCTCAGAAGCTGTTCTCAGCAACATGCCTCCCAGTATGATGGTCTGCACTTTCACTATGAGCCAAATAAAGCCTTCCTCCCTTAAGGTGAGATGAGCGTCGGTGGTGCATGCCTTTAATTCAGCACTCAGGATGCAGAGGTGGGCGAATCTCTTGAGTTTGAGGCCAGCCAGGGCTACACAGGGAAACTGTTTCGAACTGTACCCCCTTGCAAAAAATAAAATCCTTCCTTATGCTTAGCAAGGTATTTGGTAAGAGCAACAAGAAAAGTCAGTAACAACAAGGGTATGTTTAAAAGTTTAAGTAGCATCATTCATCATGATGCTTTTTTTTTGAGACAGAGTTTCTCTGTGGAGCCTTGGCTGCCCTGGAACTCTCTGTGTAGGCCAGGCTGGCTTTGAACTCACAAAGATATGCCTGCCTCTGCCTCTCAAAGGCTGGGCTTATAGGTGTGTGCCAACACCACCTGGCTGTGAAGTGATTTTTTTTTTTAACATTAAAATTTTCATTCAAAAAATTTAAACTAAAAATCTTAACTGTATATTGTCAAACATTTAAATAGTTTCTCAAGTATATCATTTACAAATATTTACTATGAAATCCACCTTGAGCTAATCTGGTCTACAGAGTGAGTTCTAGGACACAGAAAAAAAAAAGAAAAAGAAAAGCCTTTTAACTATGATTGCTGCATTTCAGAGAAGTTAAATACGTCGTTACAGTTCTCTGTAGTCTTTGATGAACTTTAGCCTTTAAAGCGTTGTTTCATTTGGTCACCATTGGTCTAGATGGCAGATGCTCTTTCCCAGCTCTGCACAGAGGAGCCTGAGGCTTAGCAGGGAGGGGGAGTTGATTTCAAGTTCATACTGCTGGGAAGTCCCAGAACTGGCCTAAGCTTCCTTGTCAACATGACATACAAACGCACTACTGTTCAACCACAATCTTTCCTTTCTTGTTCATCCCCCAGATTACACATTAATAAAGACATCACAATATAGAACCTTTTACCAACTTGAAGAGTTCCACAGCCTTACAAATTCAAACACTTTCAAAGTTGTCTTTTTAAAAATATTCAGTCTCAGCTGGGCGCGGTGGCACACAACTGTAATCCCAGCACTTGGGGAGGCAGAGGCAGGAGGATCTCTGTGAGTTCAAGGCCAGTCTGGTCCACAAAGCGAGTCCAGGACAGCCAAGGCTACACAGAGAAACCCTGTCTCCAAAGGAAAAAAAAATCCACTCTTTTAAAATTCAAATTCTCTGTAAAATTCCAAAGTCTCTCTTTAAAAAAAAAAAAAGTTTAAAGTTTCTCAAATGTGGATTTTTTTTTTTTTTTTTTTTTACTTCAAGAGGGAAGAACCAGGACATAGTCACATTCTGAAGCAAAATCACACCCCAACAGTGTAAACAGACTCAATGTCCAATTATCTGGGATCCATTCACCATGGTCGGGCCTCCTCCACAGGGCTTGGGTCACTTCTCTGCCTGTCCTCTGCCGCAGCCTGTCTCCCAGGCTCAGGCCGGGCTCCCTCCACACCCGCTGCTGTTCTTGGTGGTCATGGCACTGGCATCTCCAAAACGATGGGGTCTTCTGCTGCGACAGGCAGCACTTTCACCTGGCCTCTCCAGAGATTCCGGCCCTGCCACACAGTGCCAAACCTCAGCCGCCCTCCATGATCCTTTCATGTCTTCAAAAGCAGCACCATCTGGGTGACTCTCACACTACCAAGTTCAGCTGCCAACAAGAGGTAACAACCTTGGCCTCTTCCAGAACACAGCTTCTCTGTGTGGCCATGTAAACATGTCCCAGAAGACTTCACCTTAAAGATGCTGGTCTCTTCTTAGTCAGAGTCAATTCTTCAGTTCCAGCTAATCAGAACCACATATACTTAGCTCAAATGGCCCAGTTGGGTCTGTTTCCCTCTGAAGCTTCACTAGCCAGGCCTCTATCATCTGCTCTCGATACTCTTAGCTCCCAAGCTCCTACAGAACAGCTCACTGAGCCCTCAGTACTCAGTGACTTTTCCAGGCCAAAGTTCCAAAGTTCTTCCATAATCCTCCCGCAAACAAGACGGTCAGGTCTGTCATAGCAATATCCCATTATCCTGTATCAACTCGTCTTAGTGTTACTTTGAAGGGCCCTAGCAGGCCCAAGCAAGCAAACATGGCGCTGGGAGGCCTTGCCCTTCCCCTCCCTTTTAAAACCATACATTACATCCCTAAAGCCAGAGACCAAGATCTATTCCCTTGTGTAGACATGTTCTTATGCCAGACTCATTTCTATGGCTGATCACCAAGGTTCAGCTATCAAAGCACTGAAATCCAGCAACCAAAAGCTCTAATTAACATGTTCAGTAAAAATATCCCATCACATCCTAGCCCATTCTAACACAGGCTTCCCTTTTTTCCTCTTAAAAGTTATAGCTACAAGGTCATTTGTAGCTATCTTTTGCCTAAATCAGAAATCAGCCATTTTAATGTTCTTCCCCACTTAATAAAGAATCTCTTTGAAAAGTGGGTCCGGTTTACACCTAATGCTGGGTTGGGGAGGGAGCACCCTGCTGTGTGCAGGTCCCTTTCACTATTGCTGCAAGGAAACACCACCACCAAGGCAACTAGCAGAGAAAAGGGTTCATCTGGATTACACTTTCATGTCACTGTTCATCACCAAGGAAGTCAGGAACTCAACCAGGGCAGGAACCTGCCACAGGGGCCAATGCAATGGAGTTGCACTGCTCACTGACTCCTTCCCCGGGGCTTGCTCAGCCCGTTTTCTTATAACATCCAGAACCACCAGCCCCGGGGTAGCACCACTCACAATGGGCTGGCTCTCCCCCATCAATCACTAATTAAAGAAATGCCCTATGGACTTGCATACATATGGAGGCATTTTCTCAATTAATGCTCCCTCCTCTCTGATGACTCTAGCTTGTGTCAAGCTGACATAAAACTAGCCAGGGTAGTTCTCAAAGTAAAAGAGAATGATCAACAGGTGGGTTAGAAATGAGAAAACAAAATGTTCCAGAAATGAGGCTACATGTCATGGCTTCGACACTCACAGCTCATGTGCTGCAAGCCTGACCAACACTGAGTGCGATTTTCAAGTGAAGGATTTTCCTTAGGGAATTCCTTCGCTCTAACCTTAGGACACATCACTAAACAATAAATATCTCTCAGGTTCTTAAAATGACTACCTGTATTCGTTGTTTCTAATTACATGCCTTTTATAAACTAAGATTTCAACTTGTAAAATGGAGAGAATAATGCTGAGATCTGAATGGATTTTAATTAAAAAAACAAAACAAAACCACCAAGATACTAAAACACAGATCCTAACTACAAAAAATAAGCACAATGAGGGGCGTGCTTCCTGCAAACAAGGACATTCTGTTGGCCCTAACACAACTACCCAATCAGGAAAGTAACAGCCTTACTTTCTGCCATCTTTCCTGACCTCACAGATGACTGTTGTACAAATACAGCTGTCCAGAACAATACTTTTCACTTCGTTTCAGATCTCTTCTCTCCAGTCTAGAAGTTTCTGTCTTTCATGACCTTGGAACTCTGTAAGCTTATGAGTAGTTATTTTGGATAGCTAACTTGCCACTCCCTTTGGGAGTTGACTTGACTGATTTTACACAGTTCCAACTGTGTTTCTGTTAGTAACCTGTTTCTCAGGAGTTGTGCTGGATTGTCCCTGTCACACCCTACCACATGGAGCATGTTTTTTTTTTCATTTGTCCTATCAACATTGATGCTAACTTCCATCTTGATTGAGGCTTTCTGGTTTGCTAGGATTTCCAACGGTTCTTTCCTTTTTGTCTTATTATAAATGTATAAGGGGGATTTCAAAGACTGCAAATACTCAATTCTTCACCAAAGCTTCAGTTTCTTTCTAAAAAAAATTTTTGGGTGTATAGGTGTTCTACGTGTTTGTATGTCTGTGCACCATGTGGGTGCAGTGTCACTGGAAACCAGAAGAGGGCGTCAGTGTAGTGGAAGGCCACCTGTAACGGTCTTTTTAAAAACGCTCCTTTATTTGGGGTGTTTAGGCCTCTACCCTCCCCTTCCACCATCCCCTCAACCTTAAGTAGGAGAGAAAAGGTTAGTGGGTAGAGGGGCCCAGACCCCTTTACTTCTGGCTATTTAGGGTCAAGGGGTTCTTTTAGGGCTCTGCACCAATCTCCGTCAACCACCAACACAACTAGCAGTTTCCTCCACACCGCACTGCCCCAAAACGTTTCTCTCCCTCTATCTGCTCCAAACTGCCACACCTTCTCTGGTCTCTGATCTTTCCAAACTGCTACACACCACACGCCAACACTGAATGCCACATGCACCTCTTCTCTTTATCTGCTTTCATACTTATACTGTCAGAGTCCTAGACCATGCCCCTCTCTGTGCCACATGCGCAAGGCCATTACACACACACATGAACACCGATACACAGAAACTCATACACACTAATAAATGTTTAGAACTGTGAGAAATAAACTCTAAACAATAAAATCTATGGAACAGGTGCATACAGTATAATGTAAAAATATATTTACAGTTGAAATCTCTACCCAGGGTAAGAAAGAATATTGCTTGTATCTAGAAGTCCTGTGGTTACTCCTCCCATATAAAAATATCTTGACAGTTATAATCATTTTCTTGTTTTTCCGTTTTCCTGCCTATCTGTGCTGCTTAGTTTATGTCATCCTGACACAAACTTGAGTCCTTTTAGAAGGGGGAAACCTCAGCTGAAAAAAGCCCCCATCGGATTGGCCTCCTGGCAAGCCTGTGGTGAGGAGTGGGTCTGCAGGTGAAGGCACTTGCTACCAAACCTGAACCACCAGAGTTCTGTCCTTAGGATCACAGTGGAAGGAGACAACCGACTTCTCAAAACTATCCCCTGACCCTCACACATGCTCTTGCAGAAACTGTAATTTCAAAACTATCCACCCGCTCCAGTGAGCTGTTCACCTGTTAATAAATGCTGGTAATGTCCACTGATGGAAGAAATGCTTTGCTCACTCATTTTGTGGCACTAGAAACTGAATCCACAAAATGCTAGGCAAGAGCTCCACCACTGAGTCATTTCCCCAGCCCAGAGGGAATAAATTTTAACAAAATCGCTTTGTTATTATTCACTGTGTGTTTGCATACCTTTTATCAACCAGCATGTCCAAATTCTGGGAGTTAACCCATCAAAATGCAAACAGATACATATATTTTGTAGGTATACTAGAAGTACAAAAACAAATCTTATAAGTAACTTCAACTGAGATGCCAGCCAGGACCCATCAACAATGGACGGCTACTAGGGAACCAGCCAGCCTGACCTGGTGGCAGAAGCAGGGAGTGCCCTAGAGAAGTCCAAGCTGAGCTTCTGTCGAACATGTTCTCAACTCTGCATTTTCTGTAAACCTGCTGAATGTATAAGCCTGGTTTCCTTCTATGCAAGGTGTTAACAGTAGGCTGTGGTGGCCCATGCCTTTAACCCCAACCGAGGCAGGGATCTCTGAGTTTAAGGCCACCCTTGTCTGCATGGCCAGTCAGGTTTTAGTAAAAGCCTGCCTCAAAACAAGTGTTTCCGGTAACTCTTGGCATGGGATTATTGAAAAGCGAATAGTGTGTCAAATAGGTCTTTTTGGTTGTATTGGAAGAAGTCTAACTCAAATTAATTTAAGAGAAAAAGAAAAAGCACTGGTCCAAATAGTTAAACAAATGATTGACTTCTACCCCAGAGCCAGACTGAAAAGCCACCCAGTGGGGTCCTCCGCCCCTCCTCTCTGCTTTTGCCTTGTGGGCTCGGTCAGGCTGAAACTCTGCTGTGCATTTTCAGGCTTGTCTCATCTTCAAGGCAGCAAGGCTAGCAGAGGACACCTTCAGTAAATTCTCCTAACCCCACCTGAACCTGAGGATCAGGAACAAAGGTGGCTGGAGAGATGGCCCAGTGGCTCCGAGAACTTGCGGATGCTACAGAGGTTGGCTTCCATTACCCACAGCCCGTAGCTCCCGACCCCTCTTAACTCCAGCTTCGGGAGATCCCACACCCTCCTCCGGCCTCCATGGGTACTCTCACACATATAGCATGCATGGCTATTGATAGCACACATGCACACACACAGAGAAATTAACAATGAAAAGGTGCTGGGTGCTTTCCCCGGGAAAATCAGGACACTCTTCCCAGAAAGGGGGAAATGAAGGGCAGGAGATAAAAACTTATGTGTGGAAGATCTACACATAATAACCAATCAGCATCTTTTCCTATACAAAGTATCCAATCTGCTTTGTGGAAGTACTTGAACTTATCGTCTCTCTCTGACAAAATTTCTCCCTCCTTTGACTACTTTGCACACCACAATCAAGTTAACTTTGCCAAGCATTAGGAATAACCCTAAGAAAGGATCGATCCTCTCTCTCTAGGCTCAAAGTCTGCACTCAGTCCTGTTTTCCCACCAACTCCACTTTCCACACTTACTCTGCTTATTTCCTGTGCGAATCAGTGCTTTTTAAGGGACTGCCCAGTACCTGCAAGAACATAACATTCGCTAAGTGAGCCAGGGATCTAATATTTGCTTTATGTTTTCTTTTTGGATCTAAGAACATAATAAAATAATAAATATCAATACACAATAGTTTTATCTACATCAACATGCCACTAAACCAAGCTTATACTTCTGAAATGGCAAACTCTTCCCAATAAAGTATCATGAGATAAAGGGCCTTTTTGAGATGAGAAAACTTGCTAGAGAACAGCTTTCTCCCTAGTAGTAATTTTTTCTTTACCCATGAATAAATTTACAGTATGTCAGGTTTCAATGACTTAGTTCAGAAATCATAGTTTTATTTGAACATGGAGATGCAAATTTAACAAGCTTCAGTCTCCTTGTTGGAGTATACAAAACATCTTTTCATTCTCAGCTCACAGATTTACTTACACAACAATTTAGTAACTTGCAAAATACAACCTTACAAACAATTAAACATGAATGAAATTACTGCTCTTTTATATTATATTAGTTATGGCAACTCCAGGGCCTGTGCATGTCAGGCAAGAGTTCCACTACTGAGCCTTGTTCCTACTTTAAACTAAGTAAAAAGTGAATTAAATGCAGGAGCACATCACTGTATTTTTATTTAAACAAGTATGCTGTGGATCAAAATGTTAATCAAACAACTTGCATGATATATGTTACATTTTAACACAAATTTCAGAGCATATACCACTTTTTATACTTCTAAAATTTATATATTTTAATTTACAAGGTAATATTTACAAATTCGTTTCTGCAATAAGAGAAACATGACCCATGTGCATGGGGTCGGTCATACGCCTGCAGTTCTAGCACGTGGGAGGCTGAGACCCTTGAGCACAGGAGTTCCAGAGCAGCTTGGGCAACAAGGGAGAGACACTATCTCAGTAACAACATCCCCCCCCCCCCAAAAAAAAAAACATTCAACTACCCCCAAGCAAAAGCAGAATATTAAAAAAAAAAAACAACAAAAAACTCAGAGCTGGAGAGATGGCTCAGTGTTGAAGAGCACGGTCTGCTCTTACAGAGGCCCCAGGTTTGCGTCCCAGCAGCTACATGGTGGCTCGCCATCTATAACTTCAGTTCCAGGGGATCCAGTTCTTCTGGCCTTCTCTGCAGGGACTAGGTACCTACCCACTTGGTGCACTGCCTTACACTCATACAAGTAAAATAAACAGTTAACACAAAAAAACTCAAAAGCAACATTATATAAGTATTATTTTTAATGGTTACAAGTGAAGTCAGTTTTCCTCACAAAGAACCTACAGAAGATTTAACACCTTACAATTCAAGAAAGTGCAATAGAGTAGAAAAGATGTCACAAGTCCAGCCAAGCACTGAGGCTAAAAGACTGACGTCTGAGCTCACAAATTTTGAAAACACCCTTAAAATCCCCTCCAGTCAGTGCTCACACAGTCACGTGCTTTTCTAAAGCTCACAGTGCTCTGTGCTTCCCGGGACTGCAGGCCCTATAGCCGTCAGTCATCTTCTTTCTCAATGTAAGTCTTTGCGTTCATCCGTGCCATTTGCCTGGCCAAGTATCTGTCTCTAGCTGACATGACGGTCTCTTCACTGCTCCGCTTTGCAAACTTGCTCGTGGTCTCAGGGGCCCGCTCTTGCCCA
>CM053746.1:40500111-40575829 GCA_028658305.1 Pachyuromys duprasi | reverse complement strand
CTTCTTCCCTTCTGTAGCTGACTTTATTTTCTCTCCTTTCATCATCGTCACTACTCTTCGAGTCAAAATCGCTGTCAGCATCTGGGTTTTCCTCCTCTTCCTTTATGCTACTCTGGATAATGCAGTTCTGCTGTGGTGGTCTGTTCTCTGAATTTGTTTCATCAGAGCAACCCTTGAGCATCTCTTTTATTCCAGTCCTAAGAAAGAAAATTAAAAAAAAATTATAAATAAATTCCATATTGTTAGTTGTAGGAAGCAAAAGAATGTTCATGTAATTTTATCAATACAACTTAATTATATGTACTGTCTGAGGGCAGTGCAAAAAGATGTCTATTCCTGTTCAATTAGTACTCTCACACAGCTGAGAACACTTTCAATACTGACAGAAGTAAAATTCACAGCCCTTCTCTCTCAGGTCACCAGAGCCTGTAGGTCTACATAAGGTCTCTTTCTAGTTTTTTCTAGTTCTAGACAAAGAGTAACTGGGAAAAATAAGGTATGCCCTGGATCTAAGTTCTGTTTTCACAACACAAAGTTCAAGTTGTGATTGTTAGATTTTTCATTTTGTTCTTTAAAAAAGTTCTAAAAATACATGTGGATTATTTCCCATAGAAAACAGTACTAAATCTAATTCTAAAAAATCACTAAACTTCCATGATTAGAAAGGCATCATCAACCTGATAGTTGTGGTACCCATTACAACACAACAAAAACTGTGAATCCTCTGGCTCTTGCCATCAGCTATACTTTTCTGCAATTAACTCACTGATAATGCTCACAGATGTTGCTTTCCCCAGTGAGGATTGGATGTAGTAAAGCCAGTCAAGTGTTCTTACAGTATCCACATGCCCTCTGAAAACTCTCCCTTTTACATTTCGTTACACTGTACACACATGATAACCTTACCATTCCTATAGTATCTTAAAATTTTATCTGAAAGTCTTCTAGTCCTTTGCTTTTCCAATCAGAGATGGGTATGGAGCTGTCTACAGAGATGGTAATGTCTACCACATCAGTACAACAGTCATTAGCCAAAATTGGTAGCACAGTACTTGAAATGTAGATTAAAACTTTAAGTCATGCATGGTAGCACTCAGGGAGGCAGAGTAGGTGGATCTGTGAGTTCAAGGCCAACATGGTCTACAAAGTGAGTCCAGGGCAGCCAAGGCTACACAGAAAAAACACTGTCTCAAAAAACAAAAACCCAAACAAAAACAAGCAAACAAACAAACAAATAAACAAAACCTTAGATTTTACCTACCTTTAAGTTACTTGAATACCCACATGTGACTACTGCTGATATTAGACAGGGTATTGCCATTATGTAAGTCCCAGGGATTAAACCAGGTTGTTGGGCTTAGTGGTCTTTAACTTCTGAATCTACCCTTCATGGAGGCTGGGTTATACTCATGAAAATAAGCCACTTTCATACTACATACTGTCTAATGATCATGTAGAATTATATGCTGTATAACCCAATTCTTTATAATTTTCTCCTATTTGTTACTTATTATTTCTACAGCATTCTGCCTGCACACCAGAAGAGGGCACCAGATCTCACTATAGATGGCTGTGAGCCACCGTGTGGCTGCTGGGAACTGAACTCAGGACCTCTGGAAGAGCAGCGAGTGTTCTTAACCTCTGAGCCACCTCTCCAGCCCCCTTCTCCTTACTTCTTACAGTACCTGTTTTCAGGCACCAGAGCCTTAAAATGTTTTCAGTTTTAAAAAGCCCATACTTTGTTTTGTTTCTTCTTTAAGGCCATACATAAGATTCATAAGCACTTAAATATTCAGAAATTTTGTACACTAAAATGTTTTAATTAAACTAATAGATTTTTGTGTGTGTGTATGAGCTGTAGAATAAAAACCATGCTGAACCAAATCTTCAAGTTTTTAAGTTAAGAAACTGCAAACTCCACTCATGCATTAGTCAATTAGGTCATGCTGGATGACATTAAATACACAATGATGTACCCTTCCATGTTTCAGGAGTTTAAAATGACTCCCAAATTGCATAACCTCAGACTGTCAAGAGTATCTCTCTTCTAAATACTCTACTTGCCACCCCTTACCTGGCTTCACGAAAGCTGGATTTAGGAACTGCCTCTTCACCAACTGCTTGATTTAATAGATGCCTGTAAAATCCACTGAGATCTTTCTGCTTGGTCACATCCAAACGTGCTGGAGGGAAACCAAAGGCAAATTGAGGCAAATTATGGATTCAGTGAAGCACAATGTAGCTTAGTTTTACATATGCAGAGCATATATCACACAAGAAGTGTAACTGGTCTCCAGACCAGGAGTCAGGGATAATAACCTTTCAATAGCTTTAATTGACTTGTGTGTCTATATACATGCATGTGGAGGTCACTGGATAATCTGTGAGAGTTGGTTCTCTCTTGCCATCATGTAGGTCCCAGGGATTAAACCAGGTTGTTGGGCTTGGTGGTAAGCTCCTTTACCTGCTGAACCATCTCCCTGGTCCAGATCTAATCTTAGAGATTTAGTTTTCTTTCACTTAAAGTTGAAGAGCATTTGCCAATTAAATTACTGATATGTACACATTACAGTTTGATCTGGATAAACTGACCAAGAGAGCATTAAATTCAACAGATAAGATATTCCACAGCTCCTGATTATTTATGATACTCTTTTTCTAACTGCCCAGTTAGTGTGCCTCGAGTGATATTAAACATTTTCTCATCCTAGAATACATAATTAGAGTCTAAAGTTTATTTGTTTCTGGTAAATGTAATGTTATTATGCCTTGTAAATGTTTTTACATTTGGAATTTCTAAGACAATAGCTTATAATGACCATAAAGTCATTAAATAAGAACTAAATTAAAAGCCCAATAGAAATAAGTTACTCAAGGGTTCAGCTGTGTCTTTATGTGTCATATACTGACACATACATAATATATTGACTTCATATGCATACACTATAGTCACAACAGCATAATCCAAATCCAGCGACAGTAGATGGTTCAAGCAGCAGTCTGCCGCCGTTCCCTCTTCCCCTTACCTTCCAGGGCAGCTGCCCTCTTTTCTCTTTCCTCCTCTTCAGCTCTCTCTTCAAGCTTCTTTTTATAAGCAGATGTCACAAATGCCTCTTTATCATCAAATTCTCCTTTTTCCATCTCTCGTTCTCTCTGTATTTTCTTTTCCATCCTTTTTTCCTGCTCCTTTTTTCTGATCTCAACTGCTTTCAGTAAGTTGTGAATATATTTGGGCTAGGGAAAAATTAAATTATTTAGAAAAGAGGAAAAAATGATACCCACTAATATAGAAATGTTTGATCTAAATGGGTCTGTGTTTTCAAACCTCAGAATAAATTTGCTAGCAAAATTCTACTGAAATGGTCTCTACTAAAAATTTAAGTATAGCAGAAGGAATTATGGTACACACTTGTAATCCTAGCCCTTGGAAGTCAAAGGCAGGAGAATCATACCAAGTTTAAGGTCAGCTTACCCTAACATTCAGTTCAAGGTAGGCAAGGGCTACAGAAACCTGTCCTGTGTCACGTCCTCCTACCTCCGACTCCCACGTGCTGTACAGAGCAGACTGGCCTCAGATTCATGGCAATACTCTTGCCTCAGCTTCCTCACTCAGTGCCAGGATTATAGCTGTGAGCCATGTCTAGTTCCTAGTTTTCTTTTTAGTTTGTTTTATTGAGATGATTCATGACATAGTCCAAGTTAGCCTTGAACTGGCTAAATACCCAAATATGGCTCTCAGCCTGCGACCCTCCTGTCCCAGTCTCCCAATGGCACATGCCACTATGCCTGGCTCTCAAAAATTTTTATTTGTTTATTTAAAACAGGGTCTCATTATTTAGGCCTGGCTGTCTGGCCTTGAACTCACCTGACTCTCTGTCTCTCGGTACTGGAATTTAAAGTGTGTGTCACAATGCCTGGCTACTTGATATTCTTAATTCAACAAATGAATGAAACAGGAAACAGACCAGGAGCAGTATAAATCTAGTATACTGAATGGCTAAAGAAAAAATTTCAAAAAAATTACTTGCAAGTTTCAAGATAAAAGAAACAAACAAACAAAAAACCCTCAAAAATACTAGATAGTTCACTCGACATCCTCTACGACCCAGAATCTAAAAATCAAATCAATAATTTACCACCAAGAACTCACACAATACCTAAAACTTTTACTGAAGTCACAAAAATCATACAAAGAAAAAAACCCAGGTCAAGAGCAAAGAAAGCTGCATTTCAGCTACTAACCTTTCGATCTTTCCCTAAGAGCAGTTTAGGGTTACTCTCTTCCTTTTTCCTCTGCATTTCGTCATAAATGCTGTCATATTCATACACGGTGGAGTCTTCCGCGAGAGCTTTCTGAATCTCCAGTTTGGTCTTTAAAAAAAGTAAATATTTAACAGATACCATTAAAAGTCTTTTCTTTCTTTCCTTTCTTTTTTGAAAAAGGTTAACAAGCTAGAAATATATTTTAAAAACTGTACCAATCACATTTCAAGATAAAAAATATGAATGTAGATTCTACCTTAGACCACCTGGATTTGAATCCTGGCTCCACTTACTCTGAGCAAGTTTGCTTTAATCTCTGTGTGCTTTAATTTTCCTCACCTAGAAGAGTGATGACTGCATCTCTCTACTAAGCTGTGACACCGTAAGCTTAAAGCATCGAAAGTAGGAGTCTGACTGGCAAGAAGTGTTCAATAAACATTAGCTATGATATCTTACAATTATGTACATTGCAAGTTTAAAAAGTCAAAGGCACGACTGAGCAACATTCAGCCCTGGTTTAACTTTTATGTTACATTTAATAAATGAGGTTTTTCTAATACATTGTTTAGTTTTCAAATATATGATCATAGGAAACACATTAAAAGTTCCAAACATTAAAAGAAAAAATCCAAACACTGCATCAAATGGGAGCCATATAATTTTTATATTATCAATCATATCCTCTGCTTTTATTATGTTTCTATCTGTTCTTCCTCTTACAGTATATAAAAATCGTATCTAAAGGCTGAAGGAAAGATGGCGCAGGGGTAAATAGCTGCTCTTGCAGGGAATCTGGGTTCAATTCCCAGCATACACCACATGTTGGCTCACAACAATACACAACTCCAGTTCCAGGAGATCTGATGCTCTTTTCTGGCTTCTGAGGACATCAGGCACACAAGTGGTTCACATACATGTATGCATACATACATATACGCAAAACACTTATACATACAAAATAAATCTTAAAAAAATAACTAGGGGCTGGAGAGATGGCTCAGTGGTTAAGAGCACTGTCTGCTCTTCTAAAGGACCCAGGTTCAATTCCCAACACCAGAACGGCAGCTTCACAACTGTCTGTAATGCCAATTCCAAGGGATCTGACACCTTCACACTAATGCATATAAAATAAAAAATTAAATTAAAAAATCCTTTAAAAAATAACTAGAGTTTCAGAGCTGGCTCAATCCCAACATCCTAAAAGAGGCATCTCTGAGACGCTTAACTATCAACACTGTGTTTTCTAAGTATGATTAAAAACTGTACACTGTAGAATTCAACTCTTTTCTTTTTTTGATAATTTTATTTTGCATGTATGTTATGTGTTTTGCCTGCACATATGTCTATGCACTACAGTGCTCAAGGAGGCCAGAAGAGGAAGTCCAATTCCCCAATACAGGAGTTACATGTGGTTGGGAGTCTTCATGTGGGTGCTGGAACTGAACCCTGGTCTTCTAAAAGAGCAGCCAGTGCTCTGAAGTGCCAACCCGTCCCTCTAGGCCCTGGACTCTTAATGGCATGTTTGATGTTACTACCTTCTTCCTGCTCCACAAATCATAACCTTTTGTTCCAGCTAATTAGTGTCTGAAATGCAGAGCTGTACATTTGTAAATTGCTATACTGCCTTGTTTAATACAGAATCTAAGAGTGGTCTTTATCTTTTTTTTCGAGATAGGGTTTCTATGTAGCCCTGGCTGTCCTGGACTCTCTCTGTAGAACAGGCTGGCCTTGAACTCAAGAGATGTGCCTACTTCTGCCTCCCAGAATGCCGGGATTACATGTACCACCTCGCCTGCTAAGACTGGTCCTTTTAAAGCGAAATGGTTATACAATTATTCAAATGACTCTACCTTGCATCTTCAGGTTCCTTTAAAATAAAACTAAGGCTTGAACCCAGGGCCACGCACATAGTAAATAAGCCCACTACCCAGAGCTACAGCCTCAGTCTGTCCTAAGTTTCTATACTAAACCTTCACAGTTAGATTAATGCATATATAAATGAATAAAATTTACCTGGAATATTGTTAAAAATAAAGAATCCCACACCCTGGATTTCCCAATATTCAGAAAATGAATGACAGTGAACTACTACTCCCACAACCTAGCTGGCAGAATCCAAACAGGGAAACACTGCAACTAAGAAATACTATATAGCCATCACCAAAACCAACCACAAAACACAGGAGTGCTATGTACTTACCTCAAGTACATAGCTTTACAGAATTATATCTGACGAGGTGATCAACTATAGAACAGATTCATGTACTCATTAAAAGCGTAGGAGAAGGAGGGGCTGGAGGGACGGCTCAGCAGTTAAGGGCACACACTGTTCGTACAGTTTGGTTCCCGGCTCCTACATTCGGTAGCTCACAACCACCTGTAACTCCAGCTCCAGGAGATCCAATGGCCCCGGCCTCCTTGGGTCTTTACAGCAACTGAGGATATGCATATATCCACATACAGACACCCACACTCACACATAATTAAAAATAATAAAAATAAAATCAGCCAATTAATCTGTCTCTTACAATGTTTCTGCAGAAATTAAGAAAAAGCCAATAGTAATGCCGTATTATAAGCCTTGAGGACAACAGCAGTCATTGCAGTCGCACTCTTGGAAGGCTGTTAGAATTTCACTCTCTAATTCTAAGAACTTAAACTTGAAAAAGTTGGTATACTGCATGAAAAAATAACCCCACCAGCAAAGACTTATGAAAAGGAGCAGGTGAGAAGGCTCAGCACAGGACACCTAGCCGGCAACATGAGCTCAACGACAAAGGAGAACATACTCCTGTAAGCAGCCTCTGACCTTTTCTCAGGCGTACGTTGTTATTTTTCTTGCTTTAAAAAAGTATTACAGTCTTTTTTTTTTTTTTAATTGCAGGTGGGAAGTGCGACACGGCATGAACAAAGCAGGATGAAGTAATAATTGTGGCATACACCTGTTCTCCAGCACTTGGGAGGCAGAGTCAGGAGCATGACAAATTCTAGGCCAGTTTAGGTGATAGTCAAGGCCTTATTTCTAAATAAATACATTAAAACAAACAATGAGGAGAAATGGCTCAGCAGGTAAAAGTGAAACTGACCACCTGTGTTTAATCCCTAGAGCCCATGTTTAAAAAAGAAAGTGAGACATGGCAGCAGACACACGCAATCCCAGCATTGCTGCGGCAGGAAGGAGGCAGACAGGAAAACAGGCAGAAGCCAGAGTAAGCAGCACAGTGGCACACACACGAAATCAAGACTAGAACGTCCATGCAAGGTAGAAGGAAAGGGAGAGCCAGCTCCTGACCTCACGATGCAATGGCCTCTCCCTGGGGAGCACACAGACACACACACAGACACACTGTCTTTAAAGTAGAAATAAACTTACAAAGTGTATATAGTACTAGCTCATTCTGGAAGTGCTAACCATCTTGATATTATTAGACCTTTTCCAATCTAGATAATTACACTAGTATTTTTTCAGTAAAATAGGTAAAAGACAAAATGTCCAAATTCTGTTCTGTGTTATTCAGGTCCAAATAAGAAAAAGGAAAAAAAGACTATTAATGTATCATCCATTTCCTAGTCATATTTGTTTACAATCTGGTAAATGAAATCAAAGTTCATGATGAGTGAGTTTGGAATTAGCGCAAAGAGGTTCAGGCGGGACCGGCAGGAGGCAGGGGCAGCTGCAGCGGGGAGGCGGCAGCAGGGCGAAGGGCGCGCTGGGGCAGTGCTCCCACCCACCCATCCACCCACCCATCCACCCATCCATCCACCCACCCATCCACCCATTCATCCATCCATCCATCCACCCATCCATCCATCCATCCATCCACCCATCCACCCATCCATCCATCCACCCATTCATCCATCCATCCATCCACCCATCCATCCATCCATCCACCCATCCATCCACCCATTCATCCATCCACCCATCCATCCACCCATTCATCCATCCACCCATCCATCCACCCATCCATCCACCCATCCATCCATCCATCCATCCATCCACCCATCCACCCATTCATCCACCCATCCATTCCACTTTGGACCCGTAAAATCTGAGACACAATATTATAAAAGCAAGCATCAGTGCAAAAGGGGCAACTGATACTTCTTAGTCAGATCATGAGTGAATTTTCAGAATTTTGCAAGCAAACAGGGGCGTGGGAAGAAGAACTTAAACCGCTGGGTGCTTCTTACAGAACCACTGTTTAAAATGGCCCGGCCGCGCCCTGGCTTATTGGCAGATGATTCTAATTAACTGTGAAATCACTTTGCGGTGTCTAAACTTTTTCCTGACAAGTGAGTTCCAAGCAAAATTTAATAAAGAAAAAAATCCCAACAATCCAAACAACCTTTATCAGACTACTGAGTCAGGTGAAAGCAAAGCTACAGCCCATAATAAGGAGCTAATTGTATTTTCCTTTAATATTCACAAAGAAAGTCTGCAATCTAAATAAACTGAGAAACATTTTACACATTTTAAGAGATAAAATTATTTCATCATATTCATTTATTCTGTTTTACTCTCAGTACTAAGTTCCAAAACCCTTGGTTAAACACATTTCTTTCATTCATCCCCTACCTGTTTCATGGCCTGCTTCTTAGCAGCTTCCCTCTGAAGGCTTTCACTCACGGAGGTCTGTAACACAGAAAATGTCACTGTTCATCTAACTTAAATTCCTCTTCCAGTATTCTGGTTAGCAAATGGTTCTTAAGAGTTAAAAATACAAAGGTAATGTTTATTAAATTAGTATCAGGGGTTTTCCACCTAAATGTTAAGAGAAACTGATTTCCATTTCAATGCATCAGAATAGATTCTAAAGTATTTTTTAAAAAGCTGGTTGTGATATTTGTTTAATATACATCTGAAATGGGTAGTACAGAATAATAAGCTACAGACATAAACAGGCATTTTAAAAAAGAAGACATGCAAATAAATGGTAAACAGGTATATAAAAAATGATCAGCCAAAGAGCATTGAGGTAGCATGTTAAAACACTACCAACATGCTGTCGAAATGTATTAGTCA
The DNA here is from genome assembly GCA_028658305.1 of Pachyuromys duprasi. Classification (NCBI taxonomy): domain Eukaryota; kingdom Metazoa; phylum Chordata; class Mammalia; order Rodentia; family Muridae; genus Pachyuromys; species Pachyuromys duprasi. Next base: position 40,566,543 of record CM053746.1, on the reverse strand, counting down.
ATCAATCTGAATTTCCCTGGTATGTGGCACTTCCAATTTTTCCTTTTTGTCTTTTGTGATAGTCTCAGTACTGCAGCCCTGGTTATCCATGTGGACCAGGCTGGCCTTGAACCCACAGAGGATCTGCCTGCCTCTGCCTCCTCAGTGTTGACTTAAAGGCATGCATCACTATATCCAGTCAGATAACAATTTTAAACATTTTTAGAAATAATATATACTTCAGGTGTATTTTATGTCTACTTTCTAATCAGTGCAAATGAAAGCTTTTTATCTTCCTTCCACAAATCAGAAAAGCAACAATGAACTCAGTAAGGAGAGAAATGGATTTCATACTGTATAAATCAAAACTGTTACATAACTACCATCAACACTGACTCATTAGTCTTAGTTTCTAGACTACATAAGGAAGAGGTCAAAATAATATTCACAAAGCAGCTCAGCAATCTGAGTTCCAGTTTTCACCAAGTTTCCCTGTCTCAATATGCCTACATCTAATAGTCCCTACTTCACAATATACGTAACGACTGGCTCAAAGCTGGGGGGGAGGGGGACTAATGACCAAAATTAAATATGCTAACTACAAAGTACACTTATTAGTTGATTAATTCAAACATAAGCACATAAACAATTCTAATAAAACAATTCTAAAACCAGTCCACTGTAAATATAAAGAGAATATTCATTAATGTTACCTTTTTTGTTGAATCACAGACTACCATTAAGAGGATTGCCATTGCTTTTAAAAAAATGCATTTGTTTATGTATATGAGAGCTTTATCTGCATGACAGAACAGACCATCAGATCCCATTATAGGTGGCTGTGAGCCACCATGTGGTGCTGGGAACTGAACTCAGGACCCTGAAGAGAGCAGCGCTGTTAACCACTGAGCCTCCTCTCCAGCCCCTAGGATTTCCACTGCTTAAGAGGGCAAAAATTATTTTCTCTAAGAGGCTTTAAAGATTTTATTTTGCAAGCAAGATCAAACAAACATTTGAACTATCATAAAAATGGAAAAAGAAACCAAAACCCATACAGATGCTTAAGAAACATTTTTTTTCCTGTCAAAACGCTCAAAAAAAGAAGTCTACAAAGCCTGACACCTTTCAAATGTCTAACTCACCTACACTTAGGTAGCACCTAAGTAAGTAGGTTTCTATCTGTTTTAGTTCCAAGTAAAAAAAATTAACATATATTCTACAGGTACTCATCACATAACTCTAAGGGTTAAAGATGAAAGACGCTGTCAAGTATGGGCACTGTAAATTGAATAATTCAGAAGAAACTGCAATTTGCTTTTCTTAGTCTTAGCACTCATCTATGCTACGAGAATAAAAATGACTTAACCAACCCGATGTTTGCTACATGGAATTACAGTGAGATCTGGCCCACAGGGGAGACTTTTTAGCCACTCTTTAGCTGAGGTGCCTCCTGGGCCATGATGACTGGCGAGAAGCAACTCTGCACACGCTGTTGGCATGCTTTCACCAAGAGGCTGTGTCACACACGGAAGATCTTAAGACACTAGGCCACCATTTATATCAATTTTCCAGAAATTTTATAGAAATTAACCTGTCACTCTGTAGGTAATAAGGGGGGGGGCATTTATTGCCTATTTTTCTGAAATCAGAGTTTACCTACCCCTTTTTTACCTACCTACCTTTTTTATCAGAGTTTTACCTACCCCTATTCTTAGCTAAAGAAAAACAGTTCAAGAACCAATGCTTCTTTTCAAACAGCGCATAGCTATGATATGTTGTATTGGGAACTCAAGAGATGAGAACTCCCTGTTCTTTTTTAATTTAGCAACAAACCATTTGCTACTGGTCCTGCAACTCGGCACTCTTTGTGGGCTTAATTTACTCATATTTATATTCACTATAAATGCAAAACCTGCTTAACAGTCGTGAAGAGTGAATGAGTTTTCTATGAACTCAGACTGAAGACAAAGCCAATCATCCGTATCCACGAACCCCCTACAGAGAAGGAAGTTTGGTCTGAGTGCAGGAGGAAGTCAAGCACACTGACTGACTCTTACTTCCACTGTGATATTTCAGAAGTGAAGAATTAAGATTTCAACTTCATTTTCAAATGGCTTTATTGTTTTAACACTTTACGCCATCACTTGTGTAAAGGCACCACTGGGCACTGGGCACTGGGCACTACTGCCAGCAGAGAAAAGCCAGAACATCTCTGCTCAGGGAGATCTTCACATCAGGTGGATGAAAATGAAGGTGTAGATATAGTGGGAATTACTCCTAAAAAGCCAAAATTTCAGAAACTATCTGGGTGTGGTGGTACATCTTTTTAATCCTATCCCCAGTCCTGGAAAGGAATAGGCAGGCAGATCTGAGTGTTCAAGGCCAGCCCCGTCTACATGGAGAATCCCAGGCCAGACAGAACTACATAGGGTAAACCTCATCTAAAAACCAAAACAAAAAAACCAAAACATATATATATGTATATATATATATTTTTTTTAGATGAGTATATGCAGTGTATATATATATATTTTTCCAGAATATATTAGGAGTGCTTTGAAAGGACTAAGGCCGATTCTCCCTGAGCAACCAAGAATAGCCAACTGGTCACCTAGCTTCTCTGAGGGGCATTTTGTATGAGCTCCTACTTTGTGTGCAGCTCTGCTTCTTTTGTTCATTCTCTAGTGTATATGCTTGACTTTGACCTATTTCTGGCTACAAACTCTGGATTCACCTATTTTTGGTTACCTGCTTTATGTTGTTAAAATCAGTTTTATACTGCAGTAGGTCTTCATTGCAGACATAATTTAACTTACAATGTTTATCCAGATCTGCTCTTCTGCTGCCTCTGCTTGTAGACTGCACTTTTGATTTTGCACCTATCAACTTGACTTTAAATGTTCTTGTTCTGGCTTCTGTTTCTGAATTATGTCTTTAATTTTTTTTCTTCCAAAGAATTGAGGCAACCAAGTTTTTTTTTTTAAATCACTGGTTCAAACCCTCTCCTTCACCTGAATTGTGGTAATTACAATTCACCTTATTTTACAAGTCATCATATAATTTTTAAAAGTCTAATTCTTTGCCCCACCTTTTTTTTAATTTTAATTTTTGGGTAGATCCTCACTGTGGAGCCCAAGGTGGCCTCAAATTTGTATTATTCCATTATTTATGTTGAAATTTCAAGCATGCACTAACTACCATGCCTAGCTAGCATAGTCTGGTACATTAAAAACAAACAAACAAACAAACAATGAGCAATGACCCAGAGACTGAAGTGTCCACGCTGGAGCTGGAGCTCAGAACCAAATGCATGCTTGGTGGTGTGGTAGCCCACATGGAATCCCAGCTTCAGAGGCAGAAGGATAGAAAAGGTAACCAAGATGATTCCTGACGGCCTTCCTCTGGCCTCTCAGGAGCACTCACAAGTGCAGACCTGCAAGCACGCACACATGTGCCCTTGCCCACAAACACACATGCATACACAGACATCTTGGGTCTATTGCCCACGTCTGTCCTTTCTCCTCCTTTCCCCTTTCCTGACCTCCCTCCCCACAGTCAGCGCTCCCCTTCTCCTCCCCACCCGCCCCCTGCTCCCAATAAACCTGACTTTGTATAACACAGCTCCGTCTCTCTGCTAGCTCACTCTGTTTTATTTAATCAATCATTAACTACACTACATGAGATATTAGGTGGTTAAATTCCCACTCGACATGTACCCTAGTTCCCCGGAAAGGTGAGTCTTAAACACAAACGCCTTTACCTCCACTCCAACATCTCAAGCTGGGAGAATGCTCTCTGACAAGAATTGCCTAAGATAGTGATTGCTACATGGAGTTTTCTGGTAGGTAGCTAACTGGTGTTTTTACTCGGCAAAGGAGCCAGTTAGTGGACATCTTTTTAAAGCAGCTTTGCTTTCCTGTTAAAATACTTCAATGACGCAGAATTTTCTTGCTAACATACACTGTACTTTGCTTTTTTTTTTTTTTTGGTCAGAGAATGAACTGAGAGAAGACTGTACATGTACATGATCCCCCACCCCCACCCCAAAAGCACCATTGTAGTAGCAAGAAACTCAAGGTAATTTAAGTTTTAATTCCAGATGGGTAAAAAATCTCTATGTATGTACACTGTAGTTAGATACAGTCTTAACTGAAAATGATGAGATCTATAATTCAAATACTCTCTCAAACACAAGTGTGTTTGGGATATGGCTAAGAGGTAGAAGATTTGCCTAACATGTATGAGGTCCTGGGTTCAATCTCTAATACAACAAATAAAATAAAACTTAAAAAACATCTAGACAAAAATAATATATTAGCTGTCAATCATAGCCTGGTATATTTAAAGAGGAATGCAAGAGAGGGCAAGGGATATGGTAGGGAATTAATAGTAACTCAGGACAAGAGTTGCGTGCAGTCTAATGACTTCAGTGTGCCTGGAAGACAGTTTTTAGTAACAACTCAGAAATTAAGTCTGCTGTGTAATGGCTGTTGCCTTTATTGGAGCAATATTATAGTTCCGGAAACCAGATAGACAATTTTTACATATTGCATGTGCTGATGTTACACCTTACCTACTTTGGGTGATAATTTCTCTGAGATAAAAAGCCACAGCAAACAGTGTGTGCAGTATAAGGGGATGCGTAAGGTCAGCTGCGGATCACTCATAATGAAAACGGTATAGTTCTTTACCACAGCAGTGTAGGATCCTGACTAAATGAAAAAAATCTCGGAACATGCTGTCTATATCGCATGTTACATCAACCAAAATTAGCGATAGAAAAACAAGTATTCACGTTTAATGAAAACATATGGATATAGAATGGTATCTCTTTCAACTTTCTTTAACTTATCAATAAAATAAAATTCTGCATGTTTTTTCAGTTAGGAAGCCAAAGTTATTTTCAAAAGCGACAGTATAAAGCATGCTTCAGCAGCTAGCACTCAGAAGAGTCAAAGGTTGCATTGCTTTCCTCTGCAAGGGCAATTTTAATGAAATATACTCGGCAGTGCGTTTCTCCTTTTAAAGAGAAGCCAGAGTTTGAGACCCCATAGATAATGGCAATGACCAAGTCAGGTGTGCAGTGGGCTCAGGACAGACTTTATTAGAGTTCTGTTACAAACACACAGTCTCTTGACACTAAAGATGTAGTTCTTGCAGATAAGGCCGGGAGGCAGGAAATGAATCTCCTCCCAAATGCTGCTTCTTATCTTTAAAGTAACCTCAAATTATTACTAAACTAATAAAGTAATTTTGTTTCAGAAAGTGATCTGATCTATTTTATTTTGAGCTTTTGATAAGTCCAAGAGTGAGATGTGGGATTATTACTTTTTGTCTGACTATAAACACTGAGACATGTCATAAAAATAAAGGAAAAGGTTTTTAAAAATGATTTTTATGGTAAAGCTGAAATAAGCAATATCAAAGTCTGTCTGTATAGTACATGAAGATATATACAATTTTGGATAAGTAAAAACAAAACAAAAAACACAACCGATTTTGTTATTTAAGTACAAATTTTGAGGTAAAAATTGTATTGGCTTCTAATTAAAAGCTGTCATTGAATAGGACACAATGAACTTGTATGGTATATAAACCCAATAAAACAGTGATAACTCCCAAAAGTAACTATGAATATCAATCAGTGCCTTATTTGTGAAAATTTTGTAATATAATGCCTCCAAGCTAATAGCTCTAGCCCAAACTGGAAATTAAAATTGCACTAAAAGGCCACAAAAAGTCGGGCATGGTGGCACACACCTGTAATCTCAGCACTTGGGGAGGAAGAGGCAGGTGGATCTCTGAGAGTTCAGGGACAGCCTGGTCTACAAAGCGAGTTCAGGACAGCCAAGGCTACACAGAGAAATCCTGTCTTGGTGGTGGTGGTGAAGTCCATAAAAAGCCAGGCTACTAAATATTACCATCAAACACCAAGTGGGCTGGAGCCAGCCCAGGAAATATTCAGTCAGTCACCTAGTGATGAATGGTGGTAATGACTGTAAACAGAGAAGGTCTTACTGTGTAGTAACACATATACAGCTTACCGCACTTCTACCATGCGTCACACAGAGCTGGGCACTTAAGATACACTATTTTTATCTTTAAACATTCGGTGCCATCACAGGGTCAGGCTTTCCAGTTCTGTTGTGGAGACGAGGCTTCACAATGTGCCCCAGGCTGGCCTCTGACTCAGGCTCCCCTCCTCAGCCTCCAGTGCTGGGGTTCTAGCTGTGCAGCACTGTGGAGACTGAGACCAAGAGAAACCAAACAACCACCTAAGACACCAAAGCACCAAATTCTGCTACCAACTGCAAATTAGTCCACCTGCAGCCTGATCCCTTGAAACGACACAGGAAATCCACAATCATGTTCCAAGTTAAGAGTTACCCTCAGTACCTACTAAAACAGAAGGCAGGACATCAAACTACCCCCAGACATCAAACTACCCCCAGACATCAAACTACCCGCAGAGGCTGTGTGCAAGGAGAGGTGGCAGTGGCTCCAAAGGTTGGTATTTTGAAGCAAGAAACACGAATAACAGAAGACTGGTTGGTTGGGTTTCACATTAAAAGCAGCAATGTAGACGTGGACTTTGACATATCACCTTCTTTGGGAAAGGCAAATAACTGAGATTTCCTTTCTGTCCTGAGTTGGAAATAATACAGAAAAGACTGATCAGATGATTGGCTTGGGGACACGGAAGAACTGGCATTTTGTCTAGTCTGAAGGGTGCCACTGCTCCAGGACAAGTGGGTAACGCAATGGTAGAATGTTTTCCTAAAATGTATCTAACATGAATTTGAAAAGGGTTGACTAGGATGGAGGTAAGAAACACTTCAAGTAAAACATCAACAACAACAGGTGGGCAGTAGTGGCTCTCGCCTCTAGTCTCAGCACTGGGAAGGCAAGCAAGCTGGTGGATGAACGAGTTTCAGGACCGCCAGGGCTGTTACACGAGAAACCCTGTCTCAAAAAACAAAAGAACAGCAACAACAGAAAAAGTTCACCAAGTGCTAGGCCCAGATATAGCCTAGCGCAGCAGTTCTATAGGTCTATAGGTCACGACTTCTTTGGGAGTTGAATAATCCTTTCACAGGGGCCACCTCAATTCATTGGAAAACATATTTATATTACAACTCATAACAGTAGCAAAATTAGTTGTGAAATGGCAAAAAAAAAAAATATATATATATATATACACACACATATGGTTGGTGTCACCAGTGTTAGGAAGGCTGAGAAGCAGCACTGCTCCAGGACCTTTCACACCCTTATATGATTAGGGTGGCAAAATGATTCAGTGGGTAAAGATGCTAACTGCCAGGTCTAGAAACTTGGAGTTCAATTCCCCAAATCCAGGTAGAGAACTTCAAAGCTGCCCCCTGACCTCATAAGCACCACAGCATGAAAGCTCGCGCGGGTGAAGCAACATTTAAAATAAACATTAAAATTAAAACCAACAGGGGATGAGCGTGGCTGTACATAACTGTAACCCCTGTGCACAGGATGAGGCAGGAGGACTTCATGTTCCTCAAGATGCTGTCACAGGAGGAGGAAGCCAGTGTGATGACAAGGCACTCAGGAAACGGAGGCAGGAGATCCATCCTTGGCTACATAGTAAGTGCAAGGCCAACCTGAACTATTCATGAAATCCTGCTCCAGAAAAGAGCGGGGCTGGAGAGACGGTTTAATGTTAAGAGCACTGGGTACTCTTCAGAGGATCCAGGTTCAATTTCCAACGCCCACATGGTGGCTTAAAACTGTCTACAGCTCTAATTCCAGGGGATCAGCTGCCCTCTTCTGGCCTCCTCAGGGAACCAGGACACAAGCCGTGCATATATATCTATAATTTCTTAAAAATAGATGTAATTTATGTTACACTTTGCAATTTAAAACCAAGACCAAGTGGGGTTTATGTTAGAATTTACAAGAATAGTCTCACTTTAGAAAAATTTATCAATGTAACCCACAACAGTAACAGATACTGGAAAAAAGAAAACAGCTAACAAAATTTAATCTAACACCTAATACAGTTTTTGGGACATGTTGCCCTGGAACTCTGTAGACCAGGCTGGCCCTGAACTTAGAGATCCACCTGCCTCTGCCTCCTGAGCGCTGGGATTAAAGGTGTACACCACCACCACTTGGCTTCCTTTTGGGGGACAAGGGGTAAGGGGAGCTAATAAAATTTTTAAGCACTTACAATTATTGGTAAATTTTCATGAACTTTTCTTGTGTTGGCTTATAACATAAAGATTGGTGCTGGCCTCTGGGGGCATGGGCATGTAAATGATGCATAGACACATGCAGACAAAACACCCACACATATCAGTATATATTTTCATTGCTGTGCTGTATATAGCTCTGAAGGAGAGGCTTGCTTACCATGTGTGAGGCCCTCAGTTTGCTCCTCAACACAAAAGTAAATAAATCTAGAAATATTTTAGAAACCAAGTAGGTTTTATATGACAAAGCCAACAGGCAAGCATTCCTCCACAGTCAAAACTTAGGAAACGATGTTCCTAAGAACACTTGTTGAAAACTTGGAAAGAAAGTCAAAGATCACAGAAATGGAAAGCAAGAGTAAAAACGAATAGTGAAGAACAGCAGAAAAAAAGAAGTTTGTAGGAATGCAAGAATGAGCCAGTTTCAGAACAGAACTCACGTCAATGTATTGTAACAGATGGAGAAGACACAGCATGTCATGGTGGCAATGCCAACCCCTAGCTATCCAAGAGGGCAGCCCAGGAGTTGGAGACCAGTCGGGGCAATATATGGAGAGCCTAAGAAATTTATCCCAAACAAGCACGCAAGCAAATTAAAAGGGACAGTTTTGAAAGTTCTTAAGTAGGCCAAACATGGAGTTAGAGTTTTAATTCTAGTATTTTGAAGGCTGAAGCAGGAGGGTCACAAGCTTAAGGTTAGCCAACAAGCATGGTAAGACCCTGTGAGAAAATAGAAATAAAATTCCAAGACACTCCAGGGTATCACCAAGGAGGCAGGATATCAGTAAAGACACCAGAGGATCCCAAGCATTTTGGAACTGCACTGGGGGCTGCACGAGAGTAAAGGGGCCAAGGCAGAGCTGCACACTGCAGGCCCAGCTTAAGATGAGCATAAGACACTTTGTCACAAAGTCTGGAGAGTTCCAAATTTCTAAGTAAATCAAATCATTAGCCGTCAACTAAGATAGCATTCTTCAGTGGCAACACAAAGAACAAAACTCTTACAGAACCAGTTCAGAAAAGTCACTACACAAAATGGGTGGAGATGAAGATGAAGACCGAAAGGCTCTGGCTCTAACTGCAGCAATAGTGGGAAAAAAATGTGTAATGCTAATTAAACATTTTTAAAAAGCATGAGAATAGGGAGAAACCTCAGCAGTTACAGACACAGCTGCTTGCTCTTCCAGAGGACCTGGGTTCAACTCCCAGCACCCACTTGGCAGCTCACATGTGAGTCCAGTTCCAGGGTGATCTGACACCCTCACACCGACAAACATGCAGGCAAAACATTGGGACCCCCACCGTGTCTCTCTCTCTCTCTACCTCCAACCAACAAATCTCTTTCATAAAAAAAAAAAGCAAACAAATTTTGAGATTTTGATTTGCTAATTATAAATGGCTTTAATTTCCAGTTTTCAGGCAAAAACATACAATATATGTAACGAACAAGATGTCCAAAGAACTAAAAGAAACTATTTCTAAAGAACTAAAAAGCAGTATAAGCAAAGTGTCTCACCAAACAGAGACCATAAAGAGAGGAAAGGAAGAAAAGAAAGAAGAAAGAGGGACGAAGAGAGAAAATTCTGAAGTAGAAAAAAATACAACAGTGTATTTCAGAAGGGGAAAAAAAAAGAAATTTTAAAAATTTGCCCAACATGCCAACATGAGTCAATCTGATCAAAAGGTCACAGATACAAACAAGATTTACAAAGTCATTTTATTTATCTAGAAAACTTGAGATTAATATCACTTTCTTCCTAGGAAAAAAGAATTCCTAGTTCAGGCTGGAGAGATGGCTCAAGGTCAGGAGCACTGTCTGCTCTTCCAGAGGTCCTGAGTTCAATTCCCAGCAATCCCATGGTGGCTCACACCATCTATAATGAGATCTGGTGCCCTCTTCTGGTGTGCAGGTGTACAAGCAGACAGAACACTGTCTATAAAATAAATTTTTTTAAATTTTTAATTTTTTTTTGTTAGTTTATTCACTTTGTATCCCAGCTGTAGCCCCCTCCCTTGCCCTTTCCCACACCCATCCTCTCTTTCTTCTCCGTCCATGCTCCTCCCCCAGTCATAGGGGAGGTCCTCCTCCCCTTCCATCTGAACCTAGCCTATCAGGTCTCATCAGGACTGGCTGCATTATCTTCCTCTGTGGCCTGGTAAGGCTGCTCCCCATCAGGGGGAGGTGATCCAAGAGTCAGCCACTGAGTTCATGTCAGAGACAGTCCCTGTTCCCATTACTAGGGAACCCACTTGGAGACTGAGCTGCCATGGGCTACACCTGTGCAGGGGTTCTAGGTTATCTCCATGCATGGTCCTTGGTTAGTGTATCAGTGTCAGAAAAGACCCCTGTGCTCAGAGTTCTTGGTTCTGTTGCTCTCCTTGTGGAGCTCCAGTCCCCTCCAGGCCTTTCTATCTCCCTCTTCTTTCATATAAATCCCTGCACTCTGCCCAAAGTTTGGCTCTGAGTCTCAGCATCTGCTTTGATACCATGGAGAGTAGAATCTTAAAAAAAAAAAAAAGAAAAAAAAAAAAGAATTCCAAGTTCATCTATCTTCAATACTTGCACTCTCAGCTACTTCGCATAACTAGGATTCTTTTGTCATCTTGCCCAAGTTTTAAAAACCTCATTCTTTTCTTTTTTTGCTTTGCTTTCTCCTTACTGCTGGAAAACAGAGGTGGTTTTTGGCAAAATTACAGAATTACTTTCAAATATCTCATTGTTGGGGGCTGGAGAGATGGCTCAGAGTTTAAGAGCACTGGTTGCTCTTCCAAAGGTCCTGAGTTCAATTCCCAGCAACCACATGGTGGCTCACAACCATCTATAATGAAATTCGGTTCTCTCTTCTGGCCTGCAGGTGTACATACAGACAGAACATTGTATACATAATAAATAAACATTAAAAAATATCTCATTGTCTATGTTGCTATTTAAGGACATTCAGTATCATGAATTTCCTAGGATTTGGTTTAGCAGCATGAGAAAAGTTAACATTATTGGCTGTCACTAAAATAATCTAAATTTTCTGGCATTAAAAAAAAACCTGTCATTTATTTGCACTACACAAGACTACATGCAGAGTAGTAGATTACTATGTGATTATAACTGATAAAAAGCCACAGTTACATGAATTCAACTCCACTATAATGCTCAGCTACAGTAAAATTTTTTTACTTTGTCTTATCATTAATCACCCAAACAGACCTCCAACCAAAATAAAATTAGTTTTTCATTAGAAATCAGAAATGTGGGCTGGAGAGATGGCTCAGAGGTTAAGAGCACTGATTGCTCTTCCTGAGTTCAATTCCCAGCAACCACATGGCGGTTCACAACCATCTCTACTAGAATCTGATGCCCTCTTCTGGCATGCGGGTGCACACCCAGATACAACACTTATACATACTAAACAAAATCTTTTAAAAATAAATAAGAAATGTGGGTTTTTAATAACTTAATAATTTAGAAATTTAGTTTTTTCCCCTGACTGATCAGACAGCTAAGCAAGCATTCTAACACCACACTACATCCCCAGTTTTCCATTAGCTCACTGTTATCGTATTTTCTATTTCTTTTCAGTTTTGAAGCTACCAAAATCTCATACAGCCTAGGCTGATCTCTAACTTGCTTCTGATCCTTTTACCTTTCCTTTCCCTGATGCTGGAAGTTACAGGCTTGTGCCACCATGCTTGGCTACATTTCTTAAGTATCTTTAATCGTCATTAGATTTATTTTTAACTCTGTTCTTATTTAGTGTTTCTTTTATAGTATTTATTCAGTGTCTCATATCTTGGTGAAAATGCTGAAAGAGTAAAGTACTATACTGTGGCTTCTGACTGATTTTGTGTGTGTGTGTATAAGATAATGAATTTTAGCTTTCCAGTTTAACATTAGTTCAGAGTTTTGTTTTGATCCTAAAACAATTTTCAGCTGTACAGAGCTAAATTACATTATGAAACTGGAATCCACATGTACATTTTTGCTTAGAAATAAGCATTTTAATTGATAAGACTGAAAGGAAAATTCACGGAGTTCAGTAAAATAAGCAAGCACTGATAAATATCTGAAAGAAAGTTTTGGTGCAGGATATTTGATCACATTGTGAACCCCCCCAAAAAATGTGAACTGTAAAACCCTGTTTCTTTGGTGTGGTTGAGCCCTATTACACACCTTTAATCCAAGAACTTTTTCTGTTTGTTGTAAACAGGTGATTATGGTGTGGTTCATCCAGCCCTAGCACAGACCATTAATCCAAGAGCTTTCTGCACACAGGAGTTAATAATTAACCCTAGGTGAAGAGGCGGAGCAAGAAACCAGTTGATAGGGATTAAAGAGTAGGAGGAACTTTGAGTTGAAGGCTAGTTAAGACAGCCAGGAGAAGAAAGGGCTTTCTGAGCTCTCTCTTTGGGGCTTTAGTTTAGGACTTGGGCTTTTGGTTTCTTTCTCCTGGGCTGTCAGCCAAGCTAGTGAGCCTTTTGGGTTTTTTCCATCCGGACCTGAGCTGAGAAGGAAGGTCAGCTGGGTGCTTTCTCTGCCTCTCTGAGCTAGCAGGTTTTCACCCCAGCATCTGGCTCCCGAGTCTTTACTGGTAAAAATAGAACAGTTGGGATTTTCATTTTATTTAAAACAACAAAGTTTCATGTTTAATCTATCTTCTAACATGATTTTGTTCTATTAGTCATAAACTATGTTGTGACACATAACATATTTGTTACCATGGGTACTTCTGAAAATAACAATATAGGCCAGGCATGTATGGTCACTTGTAGCATTCAGGAGGGCAAGGCAGGAGGATCATAAGTTCAAAGCCTGCTTTGGGTACATAATGAAACCCTATCTCAAAAACAGAAGAAGGTGGGCAAAAAGGGGGAAAGAAAAAAGAGGGATAGAGACAGAGAAAAATCACGAAGACCAGAAAGGAATCGGGAAGTGATGGGCAGATCCAGCCTGCTTTGTCTGTGTAAGTAAATGTGTGTCAGTAAGCTGAAGAGGCCTCAAGGGTTAAGAAAGCTTGTTCTGCAATCGTGAGGACCAGAGTTCAGATCTCAACACTCATAACAAACTGGGTATCTCCACAAACACCTACAACCCCAGTTCTGAGAAATGTGGATATGGATGACTGGGTCTTGCTGACTTCTTGCCCAGCTGAGAAAGCCCAACCCCAGGTTCAGGTAGAGAGCCTGCCTCAAAAGAAACGGATGGATAGTGACAGAAGAGGGCACTTCTGGTCTCCACCCACATGCAGGTATGCACACTGGAAAAAAAAAAATCAAAGGAATATCTCATAGGAAGTAGCACTTGCTCTCAATTCTGAAAGGTGGCTTTAGTATGAACATGTAAAGATATGCACAGAAAACTTCTATTATGAAGAAAAACATATCTGTAAGAACTAATATCATGATGGTATACTCTGTAAGGAAGAGTTAGGTGAAAACGCTAACAGGCATTTGAAGGCCAACGCATTAAATACAATAGATGCAAGAGCTGAGGAGTAACATAATAATAAGAACCATGCTTTGCAAGATCTGACTGACAACAGTATTTAAAATGAATCTAAGATATCAAGTAAGCAATAAGGAAACTACTCAATCAACACACTGGTTTGATCAGAAACCACTCAGATGACTGAACAGAGTATGGAACTATTGTTGCAGAATATGTGATCATATTGTGAACCCCAAGATTGTGTTGTTTACTGAAAAACCTGTTTCTGGCTCACTAGCACACATTTAACCTCACTAGCACACTGTTAACCTAAGAGCTTCCTGCTTGAGTACTATAAACATGTTAAATAAAGTTAACCCTAAGCCAAGAAGTGGCAACCAGCAACCAGCTCACAAGGAGTGAATACAGAAAAAACAACAACAACAGAGAGAGTAAAATGAAGGCAGAAGGATGGATAGAGACACACACAGGAAGGAGAAGAGAAGGACATCCTGAGTGTTTCTGAGGCTGGGTGGAGGAGAGCTGCCCCTCTCCTTTCAGGATGAAGGCTGAGGAAGGCCAGCTGGGTGCTTTCTCTGCCTCTCTGAGCTGGCCGGCTTTCACCCCCATCTTTATTGATAAAATCAAACGTTTGAAATTTTGATAAGAACAACAGAATATGCTTTCTTACTTAAAGCAAGAACTTTCTCCTGTGCAATCTTTTCTCCTCTGAACAAACCAGTAAATATTCCTAATTAGTTCTGATAGGTTTTTTAAAACTATCTAAATACAAGTACTAGACTACTACCTTTCTATGCAGAGTTAACCACGGGGCTGGAGGAGGTCTTAGATAAAGCGCCTGTAGGGAAGCACTAAGGAGAGAGTGCAGACCCCAGAATTCTTTCAAAGAGGAGTGCAGCAGCGTTGCCTGAAACTCTAGTGCTCCTATGGCAAGTTGGAAGGCAGAGACAGAACTCCCGGGAGCTGGAAAGCCAGGTAACCTGGTGTATGTGAGTGAAAAACAAAGAACTTGCCCTAATAAGGGCAAATAAGGACCCATACCTCCTTTGACTTCCGCATAGGTGCTCTGGCACAAGTTGCAGGTATGTGAGCGCATGCACACACGAGGAGAAACAAAACTAACCCTAAGTATATGCACCTCAACAACAGAACTCATACACTAGTGCCCCCTCTGCTGGACCACCCGATAAAATACAATCTAAAATTTGGGATCTTTAATTGCTCTGATAAGCTGCCAAGAAAACAAAACTAAAGAGCAAGAGCTTTGTAGTAGCTTTTCTCCTGCTTTATCTAATTCTCTTCAGAGGTGGGAATCCATAAAGTCTGTTTCTATGTATTCTCCAAAGCACTCTTAATTTCACAGCTGTTTAAACTGCTGATTATGAAGAGAGGTTTTACTTTATTTAGACTCCACAGATATTTAAATAATCTACTTAACTAAGAAATTCAGCTCTTAGCACAAGGATAAGCAGAAATGAACCACGCAAGTGATTTTTATAGGCAAGCAAACTATGTTAGGAACAGTTTTACACCCTGTTCAGTAAGAATTACTACAAGTCCCTTGTTAACTGGCTGATAGGGAGCTTCCACCAGTGGAAGGCCAAGTTAAAGAGGATTCGAGGGTTATTTCTCTGTCTTCCCCGCCACCTAAAAGTCAATCTCCACACTGGCTTCAGATTCTTCGTGAACCAAGATAGCCCCAGTTCGCACCAGGTAACCTTGGCTTACTTCTTCCTATTGCTACTGCCTGCTCACCGCACTATTTCCTATTTGGCTTCTCAAGTCTTTTACTACTTAGATGACCAAAGTCCCCTTATGGAAGAGAGGAAGAACGCTAGAGCAAAATGGTCCACGAGCATCTGTCTCTTCTTACTCTAGGGCACCCACCATTTAGCTGCCACTGACCTGAGTCCACAACAGAAAAGAACAACAGCACTAGTGAAGTTTATGTGGCTTTGTTTACAAAGTATGCTAGATTACTTAATGTAAAGAGAAACAATATGTTACCCAAGCTCTGTAGGCTCCACGGTAAATATTTTAAAGAAAGATTTGTGTATTAAAATAAGCCACAGGAACACCACACAATTTAATGGGAAATAGTCTTTCTTTAAAAAATGGTGTTGCAAGAAATACGTAGCTATATGCAAAAGAATGAAATTCAATCACTTTTGACCACAAACAAAAATTAACAGAAAACTGGTTAAAGACTTAAGCTTATGAGATAAAAACTGCAGACCGCTTAGAAGAAAATAGATGCAAATCTCCACGCCCTTCATTAGGGAATATTCTTCTGAGGAACGGCACCAAAGCACTGGCAACAGAAAAATGCCATCCTCAAAATTGAAATTTTATCCTTCAAAGCACATCAAGAAAATGAAGACAACCCGCGAATGAAAAGATAAATTTGCAAGTCATATATCTATGTAGACAGTTATAGCATAATAACATAAATAATTATTACAACTCAGTATTAAAAATTGGTAAATGATATGAACAGAGATTTCTCCAACATCTCTGGCCAGCGGGGAGATAGATGCAAATCAAAAACACAATGAGGTGCCACTAGAAAGCTATGTTAAAAAAGGAAGCTGGATATGGTGGCACACACCTTCAATCTCAGCATTTGGGAGGCAGAGACAGGTGGATCTCTGTGAGTTTCAAGCCAGCCACATCTACACAGCAAGATCCAGGATAGCCAACGCTACATACTGAGATCTATCTCAAAAAAAAAAAAAAAAAAAAAAAAAAAAAAGGTTGTGGGGGGGGGATGGGTGAGGTCTTGGAACCTTTATATAACACTGATGGGAAAGCAAAGTGATGCTCCCACTCTGATAATTCTGAAAATCTTAATATATAATCATCATATAAACCTGCTGGCAATTATATTTCTAGGAATATATCCAACATAAGTAAAACACATGCCCATACAAAAACCTATATACATACACATGTTCATAACAGTACTACCTATAACAGAAACTCCTATGTATACCATGTGATGACTAAATAAAATGTAGCACAATAATCATCATTCAGTCATATAGAGCCGGGCCAGGAAGGGATGGCTCAGTTGGTAAGAACCCTTGGTGTACAAGCATGAGAATCTGAGTTTCCATCCCCAGTACCCATATAAAATCAAGAATGCCCATTAGCCTGGTGTTGGGGAAGGTAGACAGGTGGATCTTGGAAGTTCAGTAGCTGGCTAGTGTAACCCAAACTTCCAGTTCAGTGAGAGACTGGTCTCAAGGCAATAAGGTGGAAACATCTGGGATCCTTGTTTGGCTTCTAAGAATGGATGCGCAAGTGCCTAAGTCTCAACATTCACTTACATGCACTATACACAAACACACACATTCAAATTAAAGTTAATTAAAAAAAAAATAAAGTAGGGGCTGGAGAGTCGACTCAGAGGTTAAGAGCACTGGTGTTCTTCGGCGGACCTGAGCTCAATTCCCACCATCCATACGGTGGCTACAACCATTTGTAGCTCCAGTTTCAGGGGAGCTAATACTTACTGATTTTCACGGCATATGATACATAGATATTCATACACATAATAGAAATCTTTGAAAAATAAAATAAATACAAAGTAGCCATGTGTGAGGCTCCAAGTTCCATCTGCAGCATCACCAAGAGTAAAAAATGTTAAAAATTAAAGAAAGGAATGAAGAGGGGCATGAAATACTGACACATTATAACTTTAAGAATATTTATGCTAATTTACGGGAAACCAGAGAAAACACTGTGTCTCCCCGGCCTCTACTGTACAAGTCCATTTCTGTAAAATGTCAGAATAGAAGACCCCACATAAACAGAAGTAAAAGGTTAGCAGGGTTTGGAAAACAACTACAATGGGTACATTTTTCTGGCTGGGTAATAAAACTACTAAAAATGACATAGTGATGATTATACAATGCAAAAGGGTGCAGTAGGCTGGGGATCCCGAACCTGATGACCAGGACCGACACGTGGGAGGTGACAACCCTCTTCTACAGGATGCTCTCTGACCACTGCACAAGCACCATGGCCCACATAATCATAGACACACATATGCACACATATATATGCAAACAAACAAATAAATGAAATAATTGTCATTTTAAAATTAAAACAGAAATATATGGCATGTCAAGTATATTGCATTATTTTCTTAAAAGGGAAACTGGTCAGTGAGGTGCTTGCCACACACCATGACGACCTAAGCCTGATAGCTGGAACTAACGAAGTGGAATGTGGTGGTACACATCTGCAATCCCAGTGCTCCTAGAAGTAGACGAGGAACAGGAGAACGAGCCAGGTCACTCCCCACACTGGAAGGAGAGAACCACCTCTAAAAAGCCGTCTACCCATGTGCACAACGTGCACCTCGGATAGGAATACTCACACACATTTTCCTTGTTCCTTAAATATGATCAAATTATAATTTATTCTTGTGAACCAGCCATTGGAAAATGTCAAAGGAAATAGTCAATGAAAGGTGACAAGAAAAACTACATTTAAAAGTACAACTCTCCGACATGAATATTAAGTTTTGTGTTATCAAAAGGAATGAGACTCAATGAGATATTGAACATCACAGGAAAAACCGGGTAGGTAGGAAATGTGAGGAAATGGTGTTTTAGTACTTGTTATTGAAACAAAAGGCAGACTCATTAAAACTATATCACCATTACTTTCTTCATATTTAAATACATTTCATATGGCTCAAAAATATAGACATTAAGGCCAGAAAATTTAGCTGTTTAACCTAATTTTTAAATACAATTATCTCTTGAATTATCTCTTGTAATCTGAAGATAACAATTAAGATTTATATAATTTTTTCATTATTATTATTTACAATTTATTCACTTTGTATCACAGCTGTAGCCCCTCCCTCGTCTCCTCTCAGTCCCTCTCTCTTCCTCCCTGTACCCCTCCCCTGGTCCACTGTTCCCTTACTATTTGACCCCTAGCCTACCTGGTCTTATCAGGACTGTCTGGATCCTCTTTCTCTGTGGCCTAGTTAGGCCACCTTGCCTGGGGGGAGTTGATCAAAGAGCAGGGAACCAAGTTCATGCCAGTGACTGCCCCTGCTCCCCTTACTAGGGAATCCCCACAGAGACTGAGCTGCCCCTGGGCTACATCTGAGCAGGGGGTCTAAGCCCTCTCTGTGCATACACACATTTTTCTTAAAGGAGAGGTGGGCAAGGGGGGATGGCTCAGAGGGCTCGGGTAGTTGTCACCATGTTTGACTACCTGAGTTTGATCCCTGGGGTTGACAGAGCAGGAGAAGCAACTGCCCTACAAGTAGTCCCAGGACTGGCATGCAGTGCCATGGCAAGAGTGTGCTACTCACATACACACAAAATAAATAATTACACATTCTATGAAAAAATTAAAAAATACATCTACTTTTCCAGCGTACTAAAAACCCCACACACTGTATGTCAATTCTTCCCCTGCATCCCATGCTAACCATAGGCCCCTAAAACGGACATCCTTAGAGTGGGGCTGGCAAAATAGCTCAGCAGGTGAAGGTGCCTACTGCCACATCCAACAACCTGCGCTCAATTCTAGGAACCTGTGTGATGGGGGAAAACTGACTCCCCCACGTTGCCTTCTGACTTTCATGTGTGTGTCGTGGCACACATGTGCTCATATATGCACACATGTATGCATATAGAAAATAAATATAAAATAAAGCCTTAACACCATCTGTTCCTTTCCCATACATCACTGGGCTGCCTATTCCTGCCCACTAACCTGGGAACCAAAGCTTAAATCTTCATCTCCTATCTGAACTGCCATACAAGACTTCTAACAAGACTCTTGACTCTAATCTCATCTTCTCCCCATGCTCTTTTCTCTGAGACAAGATCTTGTTATACTTACAGCCCAGGCTGGCCTTAAAATTAACCCTTGACTCTCCAACCTCAGACTTTCTCCCTTTTTGTGCTTCACAATTTGAGAGTTACCTTCTCAAGATGAATACAAGATAAAAACAGGATGGTATTACTAGGTAAACTAAACATAGTACTCAAAAGCTACTTACAAATGTAAAGCTGACATTTTATACCAACAGTGCAAGATATTCCACAATCTGGCCCCAACCTGTTAAAACCTCACTGCAACAATTCTTCCTCCACACACTGTCTTTTCTAAACACATCATTCTACAAAAATGCCTTATACTTTACGTTCTTTGGTTTCTCTTTTTACTCAAGTCTAAAGCCGCTTTGAAAGCTGTTTAAATGCCTATTCCTGCCTGGTATTCCTTCAGCAAAATGAATAATTTTGTCCTCTATATTTCACTAACATTTTAAATTTCTATTATTAAAATAAAGCAAATAAGAATAGAAAAATGTAGGTTTGAGACTCTGATGTATTCAAACCTTATTATTACACTTATTTACGTGTTTGTGTGTGGCTACACGGGTGCCAGAACACACAAGTGGAGGTCAGAGAACAACTGAGAGCCAGTTCTTCCTCCGCCGCGTGGGTCTGGAAACTGCACTCGGGTTCCCAGGCCAGCAGCAGGCGCCTTAACGGATTGAACCATCTAGCTGTCTCCCGTGTTCAAATCATAATCTCGCCATTTACTTATTAGCTACATAGACTAGTAATGGAAAATTTCCTTAATCTATTTGAATTTCAACTTCATCTGTAAATTAAAACAATGCATATATCAAAGTATAGCAAGCACACAGGAAACCTCAGTAATTAAATTTTCTTTCCAAATTTCAGTCTGCTTCAGTGTTTGTATGCATCTCTAGCAATGAACTCTAAACTGGTTGAAAGTAACACTATGAAGATGGCCTTCTGTTTACAACAGGATTAGACCCTGAAAAGCCTAGGTATCCTAACAAACAAACAAACAAAACCATTTATTATCGATGGGTGTTGAAATGCACACCTTTAATCCCAGCACTCAGGAGGCAGAGGCAAGCAGAGCTTTGTGAGTCCAAAACCAGCTTGGTCTACACATTTAGTTCCAGGCCAGCTAAGGCTATAAATGAGACCCTGTCTCAAAACAAGAACAAAATACCACCAACAAAATATATTTAATAACACATCTTAGCCTTCCACACATAACAGCTCAGCACCACACTGTACTGTGTGTGGATAGGTTACTCACCCTCCTGAGCCCACGGCTATTACCTTTAGCCCAGTACCCTTACCCAGTATGCAGGAGAGTACTGTAGTTCAGGAAGACCAAAATTCCAACTGCACTTTTGGTGACTGTACACTGCTTTTGCGTTATAGTGTAAAAGCTCATACCCTGATCAGGGTAAGAGAGGGAGCATCTGTTTAGGATGCTACCCACCAAGCTTACAAAGTTGACACATGGAATCAAGCATTCCGGCCGCAGCTGCAGAACTAATGGGCTCTTGCCATGCATGGCAGCACAAGCCATTCCTAGGACTTGGAGGGAGGTCAGGGCAAGAGGATGGTGAGTTTTAAGCCAGTATGGGCTATATGAGTTCCAGGCCAGCCTGTTACATATGGAGGTCTTGTTTCAAAAAAACAAAACACACAAAACAAATTGTGCCAATAAAATCTGCAATTTTATACAGACATTTATACAGTAAATAACCAACTTTTTCAAAATAAAAAAGCAAAAACCCAAAGTATCCACCTGTGCTAATATATAATTAGAAAAGTCTAAAATGAAATCTTTTTTTTTTCCAGAGCAAAAGAGGTGACAGATCACTCTGATCCAAGAGACTTTAAGAAACATAAACAACTTTAATGTTAAGATAAACTCACAAGTAGGGTTGTTTCTGGAAAAAAAAAAATTAAAACACCTGGGTTTCATCCAGGTGTGTGATGCACACCTTTAATCCCAGCACTCGGGAGGTAGAGGCAGGCCAGCCAGGTCTATTGAGGGAGTTCCAGGACAGCCAGGGCTACGCAGAGAAGCCCTGTCTCAAAAAAACAGAAACCAAACCAAACCAAACCAAACACCTGGGTTCAGAGACAAAAACTACTCAGTCTGCTAAAACAGAAGATGTTTATATTAGTTGTCTCAAAACTAACTGTATTCAATAGCACAACAAAGTGCTTACATTTAACAGACACTGAAGGAATAACTACAAAAACCATTTCACAAAGAAATTGTCATCCTCTACTAGTTAATACATTAGAAATTACTTTAAGAAAATGTCTAGGACACTGGTAGCATCCTAGCTCATTCCTAGAAACATTGCCAACAAGTCTGAAGCATCGACATTTGTGTCTGAAAGGAACATAAGAAGCTATCTATATAGGGAGTCATTTTAAGTCATACAGACAACTGCAGTGGAATTCTTTTAAACAGTCCTTTTGAAGGGTCTGCAAATGATACTCCAAAGTCACTGCACTGACAAATGACAAAGGTGAAGACACAAATTCACAAGCAGTTTTTAAAACTGTTCTATTAATGTAGGAGTTAAAACATAGGTTCCCTTACCTCATTGTCATCATCAGAATCATTCCCAAACACTGACGGTTTTTGCAAAACTCGGTGCAAGGGCTGTGTTTTCTTTGGCAATAAAAGCCCATACCTGCATATGTTTTTGAAACAGAAATCAGACCATTACCTTTAAATGTTAAAACATTAACACATCCACTACTTCTTCCTGTTTTATTCCCCAAATCAAAACATATCAAACAACCTATATACACAGAATGGACTTGCTTTGTAATGATCTCAAAATTCTAATTTGTTATGATTTTATAATTATTATTGCCTACCCGGACCAAACTCAAACATTTTTACTAAGGAAAAGGAGTAAATGAACACAGCCATGTGTTAGATAGTCAAGTGACAGTCATCTTCAACAGGCACGCGTTAGTGCCACCCTCTTTCAAACACGCTGAAAATCAAAGCGTTCTAAACTGTCCTCTGATTCCCCCCCCCCCCCCACTGCTGTGTACTCAGGTCTTGTGAATGAAACCCAAGAAAACTTTCCGTAAAATCATCTGAGAAACCCAAGCAGCGATCCGGGGCAAGTTCCCATTCGCTTATTTGGCTCAACTGCTTTGTTTGTTTGTTTGTTTGTTTTGTTTTGTCTGCGAACAAGTCGCCACGGGGCAAGTTCCCACCACCGTTGATGGACCTCACGTGCTTTGTCTTAGCGCCTGGGGAGCCATCATCGCATTCAACTCATTTCGTTTCTCGCGACTTTGGCTTTGGAGACGCAGGAGCCACGGGCCGCAGCGTCGGGAGTTTGCTCGCCCAGGAGAAACCTTCCAGGCGCGTGTAACGGTATTTGTGTCTTGGACGGCAGCGGGCACTCCAGCTTCCTACCACACTCCTAACGCCAGAAGGAGCCGGCCTGGAGCTTCCGCCGGGGAGAGCAAGGCCCCCTAAGACACCCAGCGGTTTCTCCTCTCAGCGCCCCTGAGCGCAGCCAACCGGGCGAGACTCAAGCGCGGGGTAGGAAGCAAGACTGAGGGGCCTCAGACCGAGCTTTTGGAAAACAGAAAAGTCTCGCTCTCTGCCCCTCAGCCTAACTTCCTTTATTTCCTCCCAAGTTTCTCAAACTTCGGGCTGGCAGCCTGAAAAAACGTCCGGGGCGGGGACGGGGGATCCACGCTGCCCGGGAGCCCTCGGCTCCTCCCGCCTCCAGCCCTGGCGGCCGTGGCCCTGCACTTCCGGCGGCCTCGGGCGCCGCAGCTCCCGGGCCCCACACTCCCCACCTGACCCTAACTCCCGCCATCACTCACTGCCTGCCCGGGATCGCCATCTTGTTCCCGTCTCTACCGACGCGGACGTGACGCTGACGTCGACGCGGGCACGCACACTTCCGGCGCCGGAACCCGCTTAGCGGGGTTGCCCGCGCCGTGCGGGGAGTCTGTGCTCCGCCGCGTCCCACCAGTGGTCTCCGGGTCGACGCAGGGAGAGGGCGGCAAGATGCTAGTCCAGCGACCCGCGGGGCGCGATCCCGGGACGAGCCGCGTCCCTGGAGACTGTTAGCATCACGAATCCAACCGCGCGCACCTGCCGAAACCGGACAGGGTCGGGGTGGGCTCCTGTAATCAGAACTTAATGAGTTTCAAAAAGGCTACCTGCAGGTATGTCGTCTGTTTTCCTTTTGAGCTGCGCAGAGTAGCTGCCTCTGGCTTATTCGAACACGAAGGACAATAAATAGCACGTCAGTGAGAACTGATTGTTTTGTTCAAACAGGGTCTTGCTGTATGACCCTGACTATCCTACAACTCAACGTTCTCCTGCCTCAGCTTTCGGAATGCCGGAGGGAAGGCCCCTGCCGAAAACTCAACAGTATTGGTGGTGGTGCCTACGCATAGGAACAGTGTCATTCTGATACCGTTTTGACCTGTGTTTGAGACCGCCTTGCTGTGTGCACAGACGAAATGTGGCCAGAGGATATTTTTTTTTAAATGCGGAGGCACACCTGTTACTGTCATTCAGGAGGATATACTGGACTACATGGCAAAGCGGTAACCCAGAAGCAGAAAGACCCACATGGTATATAGTCACTTATAAGTGAACATTAGCCATATAATATAGGATGAACATAATAAATTCTATAGTCCTAAAGAAGCTAAACAACAAGGAGGACCCGAGGGAAGAGGCTTAATCCTCATTTAGAAGGGCAAACAGTAAAGACATTGGAAGTAGAAGACAGAGAACAGGACAGGAACCTACCACAGGAGTCCTCTGAAAGATTCTACCCATCAGGGCATCAAACCAGATGCCGAGACTCAGCCAAACTTTGGGCAGAGTGCAGGGAATCTTATGGAAAAGGGGGGAGATAGACCTGGAGGGGACAAGGAGGTCTCCAGGAGACAAAGCCCAAAAAATCTGGGCCTAGGGGGTCCTGCAGAGACTGATGAACCAAGGACCATGCATGGAGAGGACCTAGACCTCCTCAGATATAGCCCATGGGCAGCTAGGTCACCATGTGAGTTCTCTAGTAAGGGGAACGGGCTGTCTCTGACATGAACTCAGTAGCCAGCTCTTTGATCGCTTATACCTGATGAGGTGGTCTTACCAGGCCACAGAGAAAGAGGATCCAGACAGTCCTATGAGACCTGATAGGCTAGGGTCAAATAGTAGGGGAAGAGGACCTCCCCTGTCAGTGGACATGAGGAAGGACATAGGGGGAGACAAGAGAGGGTGGGTGGAACGGGGAGAGGATGAGGGAGGGGGCTACAGTTGGGATACAAAGTGAGTAAATAATAAATACTATTTTAAAAGAGACCAATTGCAAAAAGACTATTAGGTTAGTGTAATTGTTTCTCTGGTCTTTTCATCCTCATATATTTGGAAATCATCTGAACATGTGGAGTGGTGGTAACTCTGGTATCAAAAGGAAGTGCCCCTGAGGCCTGGGTTTATCTTTCAAAGGTAGGAGCTTACCTGTTGCAGGATATTTGATCCTATTATGAAACCAAAAATTCTGGACTGTAAAAATGTGCACCACTGTGCCTGGCTAATTCTTTTTTTTCAGGTTTTATTTTATGTGCATGTGTGTTTTACCTGCATGTATGCATATGCACCACCCCTGTGCCTGGCCATGTTAAGAGGCCGGAAGAAAGTTCTAGATACTCTGGAACTGGGGTTCCAGAGTTGTGGAGGCACCAAGTGAGTGGTAGGAGTTAAACCCGTGGTCCTGCGCCTCCTCTCCAGATACCAATACTCATTAAACAAAACAAAAGAAAAACCTCTTAAAATATTTTATTTGAAGCTGTTCAGCATATGGCACACCTGCAATGCCACTATCAGGAGGCAAATGCAGAAGTGTCCCAGCAAGTTCAAGGCCAGTCTGGCCAACATAGTGAGCTCTAGTCTAGATGGGCCTACATATATCAAAACCTTATCTTAGGAAACAAGGGGCTGCAGAGATGGCTCAGTGGTTACGAGAACTGGCTGCTCTCCCAGAGGTCCTGCATTCAATTTCCAGCACCCATGTGGCACCTCACAACCCCCTATAGTTATGGTCCCAGAGGATCTGATGCCCTATTCTGGAGTGCAAATGTATATGAAGACAAAACACCCATATATATATATATATATATATATATATATATATATATATATATATATATATATATATAACACATAAATAAATATTAAACAAAATAACAAAACTCACCAAAAAGTGCTGAAAGCAAAAGTAGTAATTATTCCTATTTGACAAATAGTAGAAACATAGGAGAGGGAGGATCAGCTTATATATCTGATTATACATTTTGGAGTGGGGTGTACTACAGATTGATCTTGGCCTTCAACTCATGGTCCTTGTGCTGCTAACTCCCCAAGTGCTGAGGTCATAGCCATGCTACCATACGTGACTGTACACCTTTTACATTATAAACAAAGTGGTAAAGTGGGCTTGTTTCTGTGTCCTTTGGATGCTAGAAATCAAACTGAGAGCTTCACACAGCTAGACAAGCACCCTACTACTGACCTACATCCTTGAAAGAGATATATTCTCCCTCAAAGGCAGACCATGATAAAGATGTGTAGTAGAGGGCTGGTAAATGGCGCTGGGGTGCCCTAGGTCACTTGCCTACATGGGCATGACAGTGTATGACTACAATTCCAGCACTGGATGAGGAGGACAGGAGGTGTCGTCCTTTTGACCATCATGAGTCAACCAAAAGTAAGAACTCAGCTGGGTGCTATGGCATAAGCCTGTGATCCCAGTACTCTGGGAGACAGAGGCAGGTAGATCTCTGTGAGTTCGAGGCCAGCCTGGTCTACAAAGTGAGTCCAGGACAGTCAGGGCTACAGAGAAACCCTGTCTTAAAACAAACAAACAAAAAACCCAAAAAACAGAAACAAAAATGTAGAAACTCCAGGTCGGCCAGGAGCGTCTTAGGACCAAGGTTGCCGCAGCTGTGCGTTCTCACATAGCACCAAGTGCAGATTCTCTAGACAATTCTCAAATTTCTCAAAACAATTTCCCAGCCTCTACTGATTGACCCAAACATAGCAAAGGCTTTGCTCAAACATTTCACTCAAAGCCAGGCACAAAGGCTTTGTGAATTCGTTTCAGAACAGTGGTATGGCACAATTTTGAGCTGGGCTGATACGCACCGTTAGTCTGGGCCACACCTTCTGCTGGGGGCTTCTGTAAGGATAGAAGGAGGAAGGGGTTGTTCGTTCTTCACCTGCTTACACACATCTACTGAAGCCCACTTCTTCAGGATTCTGGCTTATACAGGAGACCAGCTGAGACCCAGCCTCATGGGGCTGAGCAACTACTGGACTTTCTGTTTACAGCTGGCCATTGTTAGATTAGCTGGACTACAAGCAACCTGAGAGGAGGTTGAGTCAGTCTGTAAGTTCTGTGATACAAGAGAACCCTAATACATAGCCACTTTAACAAAAGTGTTTAAACATTCCAATGAGATTATCAAATAGTAAGCAATAAAAAAACTCAGTATATACTATCAGCAAGAAATCCAATGTGAATATAAACATATCACAAATATGCTAAAACAGGTTAAAAGTAAGATTTTTTTAAAAAGTCATACTATGTTAATATTAATCAAACAGAACCAGTTATACCAAAACAGGGATGAATAAAGGGTCACTTTTTTCTCTTCTGCAGTATGGGATTTCAAACCCAGAGCTAGCTCAGAGACACAGGGAAAGCACCCCGCTGACCTTCCTTCTCAGCTCAGGTCTGGATGGAAAAAACCCAAAAGGCTCACTAGCTCGGGTTGACAGCCCAGGAAGAAAAGGCCCAAAACCCCAGCTAAATTCTTTTTCTTTTTTTGGAAAGTAGCTGTGCTGAAGATAAAATGTTTGTTTTACAAACATGCAGAGCTGAATCTAATCCCCAGAACCCATGTTTGTTTGTTTGTTTTTTAAATGCACATAACGTATGATGTTAGCCTTGGGGGAGATGGAGACACCTGACCAACCAGCTTTATCCTGTCCTGCTTGGTGAGTTCTAGAGAGAAGAGGGGATGATGCCTGATGAATGACGTTTGCAGGTTCCCCTCTGGCCTCCACGGCACATAAGCACATCCTCCCCTACACATAAGCACACATGTAATTCACCGGAAGTTTACCATTGAAAGTACACAACTTGATAGTTTATATTGATATTCTTACTCCCAGGGCCACGTCAATTTTAGGGTACTTACTATACTCCAAAAACCTGTTAGTGTCTCTCCCCCGACCCCAAGTCCTCTGACCCCAGGCAGCCACTAATCTACTTTCTGTCTTTAAAGATTTGAAATAAGATCAGTTTTTGCTTCCTATACTCTGAATGTCAATTATTAGATATATAAAATATTTTAAGAATGTCATATGTTCTTAATTAGTTGAGCCATTTTCATTATGAAATTATCGTCTTTACCATAACTGTCCTTGCTCTGACATCTTTGTGTGATCTGGCTTTTTTAGTTTTTAGTAGTTTTTTTTTTTTTTTGACACTAACTCCAGAAATATTGAAACAATGTACAAGAGTGAAAGATAATTGCACACTCACATAACAGATACAATCATGGTAATGTATGTGAATCCCCATCCATTATAACTTAATGAAGACGTCATACTGTTAGAAGGATGGGAAGTATTTATATGTGCGCGTGCACACACATGAAGCTTTGGGAAGAAGCTACGTTTTTGTATTGCAAATTAGGAAGTTAATGGATATTGCCCAAACTGGGAGCAAAGAGAATGTACCCACACAACCATGTTACTTAGCAATGTAGAGGTAAACAGCAAGATTACGGCTGACATGCAAGATTGGCAAACAGTTAAGGACTTGCTGCATATGGTCTTGGGAAGATCTTCAGTTCTGACGTCATGGTATGAAGGTAGCCAGCGACAACACAGCCAAGGTTCCAACCAGACTTCTTATTTTGAGTAACAGAGTCTCCTTTCTGTAGCCAGGGCTGTCCTAGAATTTACAGTTTCCCTGCCTGAACCCCCTAATTCTGGGATTACAGATGTATGCCACCATGCTGGGCTTCCAAAGTATAGTTTGCCATAACAGATACCTGGCTAGGACAAACAGTATGTGTTACTTTGCTTAAAATAAAAAAGGGTCAAGAGCAAAAACTAAAGCATCCTGCCAGGGCTGACCACCTCTTGCTGTAGAGATCGAATGGGATCCCTGCTGGAAGCTTCTAACTTGGTGTATCAGGTGATCTCCTATCGCCTTTGAGGCACTGTAATGAGCCAGTCCTTGGTTTTCATGAACTAGAATTTTGGCTTCCCAGACACATTGTTGAAGATGGTTCTTTGCTCAGTTGGAGGTCTGCAGTAACGATGGCAATTGCTACAGGGACTCAAGGACACACAGAAGCCATGGAGGCTTTAGAACCCAAGTTTGGGATCTTTAACTTGAAATGCAATAAGGCTAGAAATAAGCTAAGCCGGAAAAGAGCTCACCACTACCATACTCCTGAATGCATGATGATTCCCACTCTCTTGGGCTTCTGGGAATAAGATGAGAAAATAGTCACTTGGAATTGAGAACAAGACAGCTGTGGGAATAGTGTCACCCAAATCACCAAATGGATTATCTGTTTAATCTTACGACGTGAATGTCTCCTATGTCACTGTCACGACTTACCAACTCTATTTTACTTACCTTTCACCTCTCTGCAACTTCTGCTGACTTGTCGTGCTCTGAAAGCAGTGCACATCACTTTTTTTCTTTTTCTTTTTTTTTTTTTTGCCTTTCTAAACACTTAATATATTTCAAGGAACTATTCCATTTGCTATGACTCAATTTTATTTGTCTATGCTTTGGGTATTTTTTTTGGTGGGGGGAAGAAAGAGGGCTCTCTCTGTATAGCCCAGGCTGGCCTTGAACTCACGAGTCCTCCTGCTCGAGGCTCCTCAGTGGGTTACAGGGGTGCAGACCACACCCAGATGAGTACTTTTTATGTAAGTCCATCATTGTAGTGGGTGGTGATCCCTGATTGAAACAGCTGTGGCTAGAGAGTCAGTCACATGAAGAGGCTTCCGAAGCTGAGGTCTCCAAGGACAAACGTAGGCAATGGATAGGGAGTGTAGTTATTGAACTGCTTCAGGAAAAAGAAACAGGCCTTATATGATGGCTGTTCTCGGTTGTCAACTGGACTATATCTGGACTGAACTTCAATCCAGAAGTGGAGGCACGCCTATGATCTGGACCTTGAGGCGGAAGACAAGAAGCCTTTAATCCGGATCTTGGGGTGGGAAGACCCACGGTTAGTCTAGGCCACAGCTTCTGCTGGAAACGTATGCCAGGATGATGGAAGAGGGAAGGTTTTGCTCTTTGCTTGCTTCCACTTCCCTGCTGGCACGTCCATCCCTTCATGGGCGTTGGAGCCCACTTCTTCCGGATTCCAGCATATACAGAAGGCCTGCTGAGACACCCAGCCTGGTGGGACTGAGCAACTACTAGATTCTTGGACTTTCCACTTACAGCTGGCCATTGTTGGATTCGTTAGACTGTAGCCAGTGAGTCATGCCAATAAATTCCATACATGTATTTAATTCTCTCTCTGTGTGTGTAGAGAGATTCACCCTATAAGTTCTGTGACTCTAGGAAACCCTGACTAATACACCTTCCTGTATTCAATTAATTATCTTGTCAGTTGAAAGAATGTCTATATTTAGGGTCTCGAATATCCCGATGTTGCTAAAATTCTTTCAGTGGGGGAGATGCGATACCTACCCCTTCCCCCTAAGGTTCTAGTTATAAACAGGTACCATTCCACCAAAGGTCACTCTAGGAAACCAGTGAGTTAATTCAGCCTCCTTGCATAGCGCTGGTGAGGGGGCATGGGCAGGAGCCCAGGTGACCTTAAAAGCAGCCACACTGGAAGGTCTGCGCCCAGCACGAATTGAGTCTCCTCCCCTATGCCATCCCTGCCTGATTATACACTCCAGCCCCTCCCAGAGGCCAGAATTAGGGCAGAATTGCAAACAACTGATTGGGAGGGATGGCCGGAGACTCCAGTGCGAGTCCCATTCCTCCGTCTCCTACGAGGGGCCATCAACAAGCTGCCGTGAGGACATTCTGCAAGCAAATGTGGCCGATCTGGTAAAGATGGTGGCCTCAAAGTTTCCATGGAGAATTTTGACCTTTGAACCCTCCTGCTTTTATTTCCGGAGTGCAAGGATGAGAGCTGTGTGCCACCACACCTGATTTTGTGTGGTGCTGGAGATCAATCCCAGGGCTTTGTGCTTGCTCATCGAGTATACTACCGACTGAGCCATCAAGCTTGGTCAGAAATATTTTTGAGACAGGATCTCATCTTTCCCAGACTGGTCTTGAATTCCCAATTCCTCCTGCCCTTGCCTCTGGGTGCTGGTGTCAGAGGCGCATGCCACCATCTGTCTTTATAAGATCATTGGGGGAGAGAGCTGAGTTAGTGGGTTAGGGAAGTTTAGAGAAATTCAGGCCAGCTGGTGCGCTCAACATATTTAGACTGCCCCAACACAGGACATAAGAGGCCAGTCACAAGAGAGATTTTGTATGATTCCTCTTATGTTTGCCAGATAAGCAAATCCATAATGAAAGTAGATTCAGAAGCTACATGTGCGCCACCGGCCTTTAATCCCAGCATTCAGGAGGCAGAGGATGGAAGATCTTTTTTAGTGCAAGGCTACCCTGGTCTACATAGTGAATTTTAGGGCCGCCAGGGCTACACAGTGAGGAAAGTAGACTGGTGGCTACTATAGCATGAGCAGTGTGTGTGTGTGTGTGTGTGTGTGTGTGTGTGTGTGAGGTGTAGTGGCACACACCTTTAAACTCAGCATGTGGGAGGTAGGGGCAGACAGATCTATGTGAGTTCAAGGCCACATGGTGTATTCCAGGACAACCAGAGCTACATAGTGAGACCCCATCTCAAGATATCAAAAATAAAAACAGATAAATAAAAAGAGTCGAGGAAAGTGAGACTGAACGGATGATGGATATTGGGATTCTTTCCAGGGTGGCAAAATGTCCTAAAATTGCTACAGTGGCAGTGCAGTTCTAAGGACCTGCTAAAAAACCGCTGAACTGTATACTTTAGTTGTTGAAGAACAATAAGCCCCTCAACCCCCCCCCCTTTTTTTGAGGCAAGGTTTCTTTGTGTAGCCCTTGTTGGGATTGGTAAGCAGGCATCTCTACGGCCAGCCCTGAGGGACCTGACAAACGGGACCCGTCTGTGAGGCCACCTACGGACCACCTGAAGCCACCTGAGCAAGCTCTGGGTCACCTTATAAGAGAACTTGCCCCCCTCTTCTACCCAGAGATGGTCTCTGTGACCCCTTCCCCCTTCCTTTAATAAACCTCCTGCATGGAACCAGTCTCGTGATGTGATTTGTGAACCCGCCAGGTAACTTTGCTGCACAATCCTAACATTGGTGCACTTGGCCAGGAATAGGCACTTTCAGTGGCATGGTGGCTGCTTTCAGCACCAGCACCCCTCCTGAGCAGCTGGAAACCTATTTCATTCCAAATCTGTCCACAACCCACTTTCCCGCAACCAGATCACTATCTGCTGCATGCAACACCGGCTGGATTGTGAGTTCCCCTCATTGGTGAGCATAAACGCCTCTCTTTGTAAGGGAAAATTGGCTGTTGAGCGTCCAGCAACTTCCTGCCACCCTTTGAATCAGAGGAACCCCCAACCGTGGTCTTCACTGGCTAGGGTTGACCCTTTCTGCTGACCTCCATTTAGGGCTTCCTCTTTCCCTTGGGTGAGATTTTTTTCCCCTTCTACGTGCACGGTTTCTCCCCCTGTCATGCTTGCCTACAAAAATCCTAGCGCTAGGTAAACTGTGTCTCCTACAGGCAGCTGTGCCCTTGGTCTCTGGTCAACGCTGACTAGTTGTTGGATTAGGTAGGGCCATACTATTCTGCTGAGCCACACTTTGCCTTTGGGATGCCTCTGGCAGGTCACTGACTCCTACCGGAACCACCCATTCTTCTGTTCCTCCTGCATCCCCACTGGGATATCTTCAGGAGAATTTTTAAACCCTACACATGGAGACTGAGTTAAAGGCCTCTTAGCTCATACGCCTCTGTAATAAAACTTGGCCTACATATTACTTAGATGATGGTTCAAATTGGCCAATTAATGGCACATAAAATCCCAATATTTTACGGGATCTTTTTAATTACTGTCAGAAATCTGGTAAATGGAAGGAGGGGAGGTATCTTATGTTGAAGCTTTCTCTCTTCTCCACTCTAAACCTTCTGTTCTTCCTGTTCTTATACCCAACTTCTAGCTATAAAGTCTCAACCTCAAGAGTTCTCTACCTTTGACCCTGCAGATGAACCTCTACCTTGCCATCCTCAACCTCCGGCTTCCTCCTCTTCCTCTCTGGCTTCTCGAGCATCTTCACACACCTCTCCAGCCCCCTCCCCAGCAACAGGCTGTCCTAGTCGTCCTACTTTGGCACCTACTTTTACCCTACCAACAGCTGTTAGCCCCCCTGCTACCCGCTCTCACTCTATAGCGAAGCCCCCTTCTACTCAGCATAAACCAGCCTCAATTGCAGGAGGTGACCAGTGTGGACGGCTTAGTTAGAGTGCATGTTCCCTTCTCATTAACTGAACTTTCTCAAGTAGGAAAGAGACTAGGACCCTAGACCTCTAATCCTTCTACTTTCATTAAAGAATTTCAATATCTCAATCTTATAGTCTTACCTTCCATGATATATATTATATATGATTCTTACCAATAACCTATTACCTGAGGAGCACAGGCAAGTTTGGAACAGGCTAGATAGAACACATGAAGATGAGGTTCACCAAACAAATGGAACACAGCTGGTTGGGGCCGAGGCAGTGTCCAACCAGGATCCACAGAGGGATTATAATACCCCGGAAGGCATTCTAGCAAGACATTAGTTCATGACTTGCCTCCTGGCTGATCACAAAGCTGCCCTTAAGCCAGTTAATATGAGAAGTTCCAGAAGGTCATTCAGAATGAAAACCCGTCTCAATTCCTAGAGTGCCTTACAAAGGCCCCCTCAAAACACACTAATCTAGTACAGAGGGTAGGCAACTCCTGATGACCTTTTCTCCCAGAGATACCCTGACATCAGGACTAAGCTTAAATCCTTGGAGGGCACCTCTGACTCCAGGCAGATGTCTTAGTGCTGGCCTTTAAGGTGTACCATGGGAGAGATGAGAAAGCCCACAAGCAAAAATACCAAGTGCTGGCTGAGGCCATCCGACCTGCCTCAGCCACTACCCAGGCTCCCTTGCCTCCTAAGGCACGAGGACCACAGGGTCCCTGTTTCAAATGTGGTTAAGAAGGTCCCTGGGCCTGGTTTTGTCCTAACCCCCACATCAGGGCCATGACCAAAGTGCCACCAAGAGGGACATTGGGGTGTTGACTGCACCCCAATATGATATGAGGGCATCACTCCCAGATCGCCCTCCAGCCGATATCCTAGGCCTGGCTATGGATGACTGAGGGTGCCCCAGTTCCCTTGACCTGACCACTGCCATGACTAGCAGGGAGCCGTGGGTAATTATTATGGTAGCAGGGTGGCCCATCTCTTTTCTTGTGGACACCGGAGCCACTTACTCAGTCCTGAAGGAGCACTGGGGACCAACCTCTCCTTCTAGTCCCCCTATTGTCAGGGTAGGGGGACAGCCTTGCCAGCCTTCACTACTTCATTGTATTTTCAGGGGTGTTCCCTTGACTCATTCCTTTTTAGTGATGCCAACCTGTCCAGTTCCCTTACTGGGAAGGGACTTTTTAGCCAAAGTGGGAGCCTCTTTTACTCCACCCATTCGCCTGACCCTAAGCTTGCCAGCGTCCTTTCTCCTCCTCCTAGCTACTCTACCTACCAGTTGTGACACATCGCTTCCTTTATCAGTCTCCCAAGTGGACCCCAAGTCTTGGATGCCACGTAACTTTAATGCACAGTCCTAACAGCCCTGGGACTCCCCCTGTAGACCAGGCTGGCCTCAACTCAGAGATCCACCTGCCCCTGCCTCCCGAGTGCTGGGGTGAAGCCAGGTGAGCTGCCTGGCTCCAGTAGGTCCTTTTGAGCTTGTGCCGCTGAGCTCAGACGCAGAGCCTTGCACTCACTCAGCAAGCACACTGCTTGCCACATCCCCAGCCCCTGGAGCCTTTTACAGGTCCCTTATCATGTCACACACAGTTTCTGCACATGCTGTAATCACAGAAGGAAATGACCTAGATCATTTACTACAGTCCTTTTGCCTTAGTGCTATAAGGAACCAACTAGGAAGCCCAGTTAAGATGGGGCTAGAGGAATGGATAAGAAATTAAACAAATAATATGTAGCAACACTCAACATCAAAAGTTTAAAAACATACACTTATTTAGATAAAAAGCTACAACCTGAACCTTTTATTTACCAGATAAGGTTTCTCTATGTAGCGCAGTCTATCCTGGAACTCACTTTGTAGACCAGGCTAGCCCCAAACTCAGAGAGCTCTGCCTGCCTCTGCCTCCGGAGTGCTGGGATTAAAGGCATGCACGACCTTACCTGGCTACAACCTGCACTTTTTAAAAAGTAAGTTTCTTTGTAAGAATCTTATCAGTGGGCCAGAGAGATGGCTCAGTGCTTAGAAGTGCTTGCTGCCCTGGCATAGGAAAGGAGTTCTGTTCTAGCTCCTGCGTCACGTGGCTTACAGCTGCCTTAAATACCAGCTCCAGGGCATTCGATGCCCCCTCTGGGCTCCCATATCCATCTATACACAGTGTGCCCCTACACAGACACACAAGAAAATAGAGTCTCATCAGCCTGTACAGTTTTTCCACTTGATGTTTGGAGAGTGAACGCTTTTACACACACACACACACTACAGCCGTTTTTCCTTCCTCTTCTACTTAATTCTTTTTTAAAACGCTTTTCAAAGGTGTACTCTGTGTAGGAGAGTTCTGCCTGCAGACATGTCTCGGTGTCATGTGCACGTGCATGTCTGCCGCCTGTGGACGCCTGAACAGGAAGCCCTGGACCTGGAGTCGCAGATGGTTCTGAGCCACCTCAGAACAAGTGCTGGGAACAAGCGCTCCTGCTCTCCAGCTCCTGCTTCAGCTGCAAGCCTGTCGGCCTGTCAGGGCTCTTCTCTCCTGCGTCACTTTTGCCCTTAGCACAACAGGCAGCAATATTCCTCTCGTAGCTCTCCTTTAGTTTAACCTTTTTCTGTTCATATGGTGTTTATTGTGGCCGAGTACTGGAACCGCATTTCAGCCAGTCTCCCTGCGGTATCCCAGACAGACAGAAGTTCCCTTCCCAGCTCCCAAAGCCACGTTTAACTCCAGCTCCAGGGGATGTGACACCCTCTTCTGGCCTCTATTGGCACCCCTCCATCCCCCAACCCTGCCCCACAGTGAGCTTATACACACAGAGAAGCACAAGCATTCACATTAACATGCCCCCCCCCACCATGGTATAAATGTGTTGTTTTTTTTTACCCTTGCAGACCCAGCAAGGTGCTTCCTTTCCAGGGTTTCATTAGTGAACTGCCCGCCTTGTAAGCTGACAGCTCACTCATTCTTTGAGCTTGTTTCCTCAGTTATAAATTGCTGGTGGTATCAGAATCACTTACCCAGCCGGGACCGTGGCACATGTCTGTGATCCCGGCACCCAGGGAGGCGGAGACAGGCGGATCTCTGTGAGTTTGGGGCCAGCCTGATCAACAGAGTGAGTTCCAGGACAGCCAAGGCTACACAGAGAAACCCTGTCTTGAAAAAACAAACAGAATCACCTACTTTATTGGCAATAATTGAATAAGCTAGTATTCAAACATGCTCCAAACACATTAAGCGCCACGAAGATGTTGGGAATGTATCTTAGCTGGTAGAGGGCTCACCTAGCATGCACAGAACTCTGGACTCAATCTCCAGTACCACACGAAACAGTCAAGGATCTGTGCCTGTAACCTCAGCATTCAGGAAGTAAAGGCAGAAGATTCAGGAGTTCAAGGTCATCTCCAGCTACCTTAAGAGTTCTGGGCCAACCTGTGCTACATGCAACCCCATCTCAAAAATAAGAACGCTGGGGCGTGGTGGCGGGTGCCTTCAATCCCAGCACTGTGGAGGCAGAGGTAGGTTGGTCTCAGAATTTGAGGCCGGCATGTTCTACATAGCAAGTTTCAGGCCAGCCAGGCTTACTAGAGAGACCTGTCTCAGACTATTATTTGAAATGATAAAAGAAAAATGTGGGAGCTGGAGAGACAGCTCAGCAGAATGAGAGCACTGACTGTTCATCCAGTGAAAAGGGTCAGTTTCTAGATCTACAAAGCCTCTCACTTTTGGCTGTGAGAGGCCCAAGGGGATACAGCACCCTCTTCTGGCTTTCTTGGGCACCACATGCACGTCAGGCAGCCGCTCATACACATAAAATAAAAATAAATCAAATATAAAAAGAAGGAAAGTCATGAAAATATAAGATATCTATTATCACTAAGCTATAGTAAGTTTAAGTCCCGCAACCACTGGCCCCCTCTCCCCAGCTGCCTGTACCATCATTTGTGTTCAAAAGTTTGTTCTGAAGCCATCCGGACATTCCACTATCAGTTTAATATTTCCAAGAACACTGCTGCTGTGAACGTTGCTGCAAATTCCTGAAAATACCTTCCTCAAAGTACGAAGTAGCCACGAGCGATAACACTGGTCACTCATCTAAGCCCCGGGAGCTGGTAATAACACTGTCATCTCATCAGGAAAGGTACAGGGCCGTCACTCTTCTAAGACACTGCAGACACATCACAATCTGTCACCCTAATAAGAAAATAAAGTTTAATTTCCCAACTTTTATTAAAAATGGACCTTGTCATCAGATATCTTCTTACAAAGACAAAATCTCATCACATGGCAGCCAAGTTTGTTGTAATAATGAGGTTTGAACAAATACACAGTCTTTTCTGGCTATAAAACTTGAGAAGTTTTTGTTATTAAAAACTGATGCTTTCAGCCAGGTGGTAGTGGCACACGCCTTTGATCCCAGCGCTAGGGAGACAGAGGCAGGCAGATCTCCGAGTTCAAGGCCAGCCTGGTCTACAGGATAAGTTCCAGGACATCTAGGGCTACACAGAGAAACCCTGTCTCGAAAAACAAAAACCCCAAACTTATTCTGTGAGTCATGGACAAACATTTCCCCACAAAAACTTCTGTTCATTAAAATGACACCTACAGTAGGGTGTATGCCTATACCCAGAGCACTCAGGCTGCTGAGGCAGGAGGAGCAGGAATTCAAAGCCAGCTGTGTCCAGTTCCGCTATGTGTCCAGTTCCAGGCTAGCCTCAGAAATATATAGAGACTCTGTCTCAAACAAACACACAGTGATATAAAAGTGACTTTAAAATTGTTTCAGGAAAGGAGACGCAAGGGGTGTGGAGAAGTACTGTCTTTGAAAAATTCTAAAACAAGTTACAAGCCCACTTCTTTAAAATCTTTATTGTTTGATACTCTTGAGATGCAAAAGCTGCCACGTCTCCCCCAGACCCTCAGTATTCTTTATTTTGCTCTTTAAAACAATGAAAAGCAACTTCCCAAATAGCCATAATAGTCTCAGGTCATATAGAAAAGCTTAAACTAAAAGGAAAGATTTGAATATATTCTATTACATATTCAAGTATGTTTAGTTATGGCCACCATAAACGCAGTCTTTACATAAAATTTCTCCTTAGCACTTTTGGTGTTAGAGAGTGCTAAGGTGAATGTCTGAGAGCAGAATGTGTCTATGGGACATTCCTTTCCAGAAAATACTTCATATTGAACAGCATTGGACATAACATATCCTAAATACAATACCAATCCTTAGCTTTCAGTTGACAAGGACTTCTTTGAGATTTTTTGAGAAATGGTGGTCTCACTTTTCCTGGGCAATGGAGGTATAAAAGAACTATCTTTTTTATTGTTTAGCTCCATGAGGGTTAAACAAATGTTTATCCAATGGTACAGGAGTTCGATGACAAGATTGCCAAATTTCCATACTTCGAGTCGAGAATGATCTGCATCAAAAAAAGGAAAAATTAGTATAAGTAATATTGTACTTTATTTTTGAGAATAATTAAAATATGATTAAAATTCATTAGATATATTGTGAATCAAAGTCATAGCAATATCTCAATTATAAAAGGTGGATGGAATTTGATATTTTCATGTAATAAATTAACACATAGCAGTTAACACTTGAAATAATTATATATATATACACACACATATATACATATGCACATATAATGTATAGAATCTTATATGTATTTGGGTATAACTCTTGAAAGTTTAAAGAACTTTAGAATTTATAAATTCATTTTTAATAAAAGGAGGTCAGGTGGTGCACACCTTTAATCCCAGCACTTGGGGGTCAGAGGCAGGTGGGCCTCTGTGAGTTCGAGGCCAGCCTGGTCTACAGAGCGAGTTTCAAGACAGCCAGAGCTACACAGAGAAACCCTGACTGGAAAAAAAAAAAACAAGACAGACAGACAAACAAAAAAATATAGTAAAAGAAATAAACCAGGCATGAAACTGATAAGTATCAATTTCACGATTACATTCTGAGAAAAGAGAATGAGATCAGAAGAGGTAGAAATTTTGCCTATTCCTGTTATAGTTTATATCTTCAAAAACACCAGACCCAGATGGGCATGGTGAGCCTATAATCCCAGGCTTAGTCAGGAAGACTGCTAGTTTGAGGTTAGTGTGGGCTATATAATGGTTTTGATCCAGCCTGGGTGACTTAGTGAGACCCTACTTTAAACTAAAATTTAAAAAGGTCTGAGGATATAGCTAAGTGGTAGAGCACCTATACCCGGCACGCACAAAGCCCTAGATCACTTCCTGGCACTTGAAAACAATGTAAAATGAACCCGACTCAAACAAGGAATGTTAAGGTTGGTATAAAATGTTATTTTATAATGAATATACAGTGCTTTTTGCTTATACTACTATATTAAAAATATTCTTTAATTAAAAATAGTTTCAAGATATATAGTTACTGTGCACTATGGAAAACTGTTAGCTGCTCTTCCTAAAGATCCCCAGGAGCCAATGACTAATATATAAATAAAATGGTCCAATGGAAAGAGTACCTTAGAGCTGAACAGGTCTGAGTCCTAATTTTGGCCCTATCTCAACTAATTCTGTGACCTTAAACACATCGTTTACTTGCTCTGAGCCTGTTCATCTTTTTGTAAAAATAAGAATAATACTTTATGATTATTATGAGGGCAAATGAGAAAGCGTTTTTGCTGGTGTCTCTGTGTCTGTGTACACATATGTGCCATAGCATCTGTGTGCAGATCAGAGGACAAGCTTGCAGGAGTACTCTCTTTCCAGCATGTGGCCCTAGAGACCAAATGTAGGTTGTCAGGCTTGACAACAGGAACCTTTACTCACGGAGCCACCACACAGACCCAGAACAAGTTTTATTTCCTTGCTTCCTAAATACAAGGGGTACGTTTCTCTGAATTGGGCTTGGCTTTAGGGTGGTTTTGAAAGCTAAGGTGCAGGATATAACAGGAAAGTTCCGTGCCTTTCACATATCTTCATTTTTACTTGAAGCCCACTTTAAAACACGTGGCTGCAATTAATTTTCTAACATTCTCTCATACACACACACACAGAGGAATAGAAAGAGAGAGAAAGAAGCACTGTTTTTTCTCATTCAATTGTAAGTGTTCAATAAATGTTAAATTGAGACAACATTAAATTAAGGAATAATTTAATTTCTTTATTTCAAGTCCTAAAAGTTTTTCCATATTATAGCTCAATAATATTAGTGACAATTATGAATGAAAACAAGAACAGATGCTGGTCATGAGAGCACATTAGAAATATCTGATTCATCTCACTTTATGGGTAATTCTAGACCAATAAAAATACCTACTTAAAACACGGAGGGCACATTTGCCATCATCGATCCCTCTTTGTGCTAATTAGCTTCCTGGAAACTTTACAAAGAAATATTACAGATTTCCAAAGATTACTCTCATTATCTTAATGTTCCAGTGTTATGAATCTAAATTAAATTAAAACAAAATTCACCCCAGGACGCTTAGTACCTGTCCCAACTAATTTTCTGAGATAAAACAGCTCGGTTCCATCAATGACTGTTGGTGATCTCGGCGGAACCACGATTGAACCACCTTCTTGGTGATTCAGCGACGGGAGGATGGAGGGAGGGGTTGTTCTCTTTCCCAAGCCCCTGCTCCTTATTTCCTGTTTTATTGTTACCGGAGACAAAAGATCCAACCTGTCCAAGAGATAGCTCCGCTTCCCTTTCCTTTCCAGAGATTCCCGGGGGCCGCTAACGAGGCGCTAAGGAAGCCTGCTTTGCAGCCCGTGATGGGCCGCACTGCCCTCTTGTGGTAGACAGGTGCCGCATCGCCCCGGGTTGGCAGACAGCCCACACCCACCCGCAGAGCAAGTCTCAGGAGTCTTTTATTTCTTCTATGACTCTATGAAATTACGACCATTTTGGCTTGCTTTGGCAATATTTACGGTAATTCTTAAAGATACATTTAAGCTATAAGGATTTAGAGTAAGCCACTGAATAATGTGCAGGGATGTATTCAGAAAGCTTTTACTTTAATCAGACTTTTAATTACACAGGGAATTCATTACGCTGGAAACGTTGAACTATAAAAAGCATATTTTAAAATTAAACCTCAATTTGTAGATCTCTGCTTTAACACTAGATTAATTAAGCTAAATCCTGCGGGAAGCATAGACAATTAATAATAATAAAAAAAACAGGCAAAGCAAAAAGAATGAAGTATTTAACTTCAAGTTTAAAAGCTGGGCTGCTTCCTTCAGCTGCCGACGAACTCAAGATCAGCAGTGGTTCCCGAACATTTCTCCTTCCCGTCAGTTTCTCTAGCTCTACTTCTATCGCTTCACACTCCGAGTCATTTTACACTTTAGTCCGTTAGCATTACTGCTGGACACAGTATGCGCAAGATCAGCCGGGTAGCCTGCACCTGGCGGGAGATGTGCTGCAGTTTCACACAGGGAGGGGACTTTGAGGTGACGGTTGGCTTACTGTGTCACTGTTGACTGAATGTCACCCCAAAGGCACTACCAGATAATCCCCGGGCCCTTCAGGAAAGGGTGAGTGTTGCCCAAGGAAGAAATCTCAGTTTTTGAGTTACTACAGCTGAGGGGAAGTTTGTTCCACGACGAATACAGAGTTCTTGCAGGCACATAGCTCCACTCCCACTCTGAGCAGGACTGCTGTCCGAGAGCACACACTCTCCACTTTGCACAAGGCAGTCATAAACCAGGTGTGCGAACCCTGGTCAGTGTGATTGGTCTTTACAGAAATTCGTGGTTTGGTGAAGCAAGCTCCCTGTCACCGCTGCTGCTGTGCGCCCTTCGTGATAAGGCAGTCCCAGAACCGTCTCCATTCCTCTCTCTTTGGAAATCATCTACTGGCCAACAGATCTCAACTTTATATCCTCACCTAGAGCTTTCTCCAAAATCCCTGATTTCTTTTTCTAGCAACTCACGCATACCTCTGCTCAGACAGTAGACAGACACCTTAGCCTCAGCTTGCCAAAGTGTGAACTCTTTTAAAAAATTATCAGTTGGTGTGGTGGCACATGCCTTTAATCCCATCACTCTGGAGGCAGAGGCAGGTGGATCTCTGTGAGTTCAAGGCCAGCCTGGTCTACATAGTTAAGTTCCAGGACAGCCAGGGCTACACAGAGAAACACTGTCTTGAAAATCCTAAAATAAAAATAAATGAATAAATATTAAATAAAATTTATCTTACACTTGTGTGTGTGTGTGTGTGTGTGTGTGCACATGCATGTGAGTGCTCACAGAGGTAGAAGAGAACTGGAGTTCTCCAGTTGGAACTGGAGTTACAGGTGGTTGTGAGCCAGCAGGTGTGGGTGCTGGGCAACTGAACTCCAGTCCTCTGCAAGAGCGAGCAAGAGCAGCTGAGCCATCTTTCTAGCCCCCGGATTTGAACTCTTCATCTTCCCCTTGCAGAACCCCACTTTACGGAGTTCCCCAGTTCCACTGATGGCTCCAGACCACAGAGTCAACCCCAGACTCTTGTTCTGTTCACGTTTTACACCCAAGCTGTGGAGTTACAATTTGGTTCTACTCAAAATCTGTGCCATACAGACTATGACCACTTTTCATCATCTCTGTCGGCACCACGCCCACCTGAATTCCCGCAGCAGCTCCTCTGACTGGTCTCTGAGTGCCCCTCCCCCAGTGCAAAGCCTTGTCATGAGAAGCAGAATGAGCCTCTTATCCCCCCCCCCCTTTCCTTCTTTATACAGGGTCTAACTATGTAATCCCAGGTAGCTGGAACTCACTACGTAGACCAGGCTAGCCTTGAACTCACAGAGATCTGCCTCCCAAGTGCTGGAATTAAAAGTAGATGTCACCATGACCAGTTCCTTTTATTCCCTTGTTTTATTTTTTAGATGGGGTCTTGCCATGTAATTCGGGTGGACTTTTGAACTCATGACCTTTTTGGTCTTAGCCTTTGTGGGTGAGCAGTGTGAGCCACTATCCTGACCATCAGAGGGATTCTTTTAAAGCATAGGCCATGCCATGAAATCCTTCTGCTTAAATTTTTTTCTCATATTATGTTATGATGGTATGAGGCCCAGACAGACGCCAGGTTGATTCAGCTCACGCCCTCACCCCACCCTCCTGGCCGTGTCGGCACGCTGCGTGTTCCTGCCTTGTAAGACCTCTGCATTGGCTCTTTGCTCCGCCTGGAGGACCCTCCACGGGAGTATCTACAGAGCTTAAATCTCACCTCCTGACAAGGTCTGTCTATTTATATCTGCACTGTTCCACACAAGACCCGAGGTGGGATGCACAGCGCTACCTAAGAGAAAGCAAAATTCCATCCATGCTTCTTTCCTGCTTCCCACCAATGCAATCAGTTGCCTGGCCTATGTACTTATTCTAGCATGCATTTTAGAATCATGGTATATATCTATTGTGTTTACTGCTGTGTGTGTGTGTGTGTTACTGAGAACTGACTCTAGAGCTTTGCGTGGGCTCTACCACTGAGCTGTTGAGCCGTGCCCCAGCCCTGTGTTGTTCTCTGCTTTCCTCTGGACTTTAAGGTTCATGGGTTTTTTTGTTTTTTGTTTTTGTATTCTTTGTCTTAGATGAGGTCTCACTCTGGCTCAGGTGGTGAGGATT
The DNA here is from genome assembly GCA_028658305.1 of Pachyuromys duprasi. Lineage (NCBI taxonomy): Eukaryota > Metazoa > Chordata > Mammalia > Rodentia > Muridae > Pachyuromys > Pachyuromys duprasi. The sequence goes on along the minus strand of CM053746.1, from coordinate 40,522,852 downwards.
CTCCTGATAGCAAGCATGAGCCATCATGGACATGCAAGCTTCATGAGAGCAGGGACCTTAATCAGCTTTATTGGCTATTGTTCCTCAAGGTCCTAAATCAGAGCCAGGCACATAGTCAATGTCTTTCTAAGTGGATGAGCAAAGGATGAAGCAATGACGTTTTAGAAGTGAACAGAGACAAATGAATGACAACGGGAACAGGAGAAAAGCAAGCCAGGTAAGAGATCTACTACTGAGCTACACTCCAGTCAGTAAAAATAGGAGTTTGAAGACTGAGTCTAGGAGAAACAAGTGTCTGAATAATGTGTTACAAAGGAGGAACAAAGGGAAGAGAGTAGAGGGTCACATCAGCCTCCAGGTCCCCTGCCCTGGATAAATGCACTCGTCTGCATCTGGCTGAGCAGAGAAAAGGTATGTGAAGAAAAGGGTGCCCCCTTCCAGACAGGCACAGCTTCACGCTAAGCCACATAGTGAGGAAAATTCAGGTTAGATTATTAGCTGCCATTCTCCTCCTCCGTGGGGCAGCTTTGTGCACACACGGCTTGCACAGCTGTAGTGGTAGCCCAGGAGGTGAGGACCTGTGTTTCACAACTGACAAGGCCCTGCAAGTACCCAGACCAGTGGGTGAAAATAGCCATGTCAAGGCCCATCATTACGAAATTCCACAACTCTGGGGACAGAGGGATGGATGTTTCTATAGCTTCTGAGGAGAAGCAAAACAAAGGCAGCAGAGACCAAAAAAAAAAAAAAAAAAAAAAAGGCTTCCAACATCTCAATAGCAACCTTGGAAGTTAAAAGGCTATAGAGACTCCTAAGGTCTGTGCCCCACAGAATATGCACAACCATAAACAAAGTGTAAGCAAATGTTCCTGGCAACACAATCCCAAGAGCCAAAACCAAAAATACCAGAGGCTCATGAGACAATAAGTGGAGAAATGAAACATAGCATATCCCTCTGTAGACAATTAAGCCATAAGAAAAGAATGAAAAATTAACATACACCAAAGTGTAAATGAATCCTGGAAACACTATGATGAGTGAAACAAACCAGACACAAAAGGCAACCTATTGTATAATCCCATTCATATCAAAAGTCTGGAGGGGCAACTCCAAACAGACAGAAAGCAGACCAGCGGTTGCTAGGGAAAAGAGTGAGAAAAGGCGGGGTCGGGGTGGGGGGATGGGGGGGATGGGGGAGTGCTAATGGGGCGAGAGCTTATTTTTGAAAGTGTTATAAAACTAGACAGTGATGATTTCGCAACTTGATGCATCACCCAAACCACTGAATGCAGAAGTGAATGAGGTGTGATTCATGTTTCTCTTTCTCTCTTTCTTCCTCCCTTCTATTCTTTCTCTCTCTTGTTCTTCCCCTCTGCTCTCTCTGAGACGGGATTTCACATGCTCCAGGCTGGCTTGAACTTGTTATGTAACCAAGGATGACCCTGGCTGGCGTTACAAGCCTGTGGCACCAGGCCTCCTTCCCCCACAGCTCTTCACGTGCTCAGCAAGCACTCTAACAAAATGACTTATATCCCAAGCTTGGTACCTTATTAAAGAAGAAGAGAAAGAAGGAGGAGGAGGAGGAAGACGAGGAGGAGGAGGAGAAGATAAGGAGTCTCCTCCAGTCTGGTGACCTTTTACTTTAGAGTGAGAGAACAAAGCCAAAAACAAAAACCCCCAAACAAATAAGCAAAACAACCCCCCCCCCCGCCAAGTGTCTTCAAAATAATTTTCCCCAGCAAAGTCCAAATCAATACGAGGGACACAAAACACCTGGGAAGTGTACGATTTAAGCATTCTTTCTCAGGAAGCTACTGCTGGGGGCAGGCGGCAGAGTGCTGGCTCAGCTAAGTGCCAGTCTTGGTCCTAGACCCAGCACTTAAGGAAAAAGAAAGAAGACAGGAGAAAGAAAAACGATTAGGCTAGTGTAGAGTGGGCGAGAGAGTCTGGAACGCTCAGTCCTAAAGGAGACATTTTCACCAAACTCTTTCCTCCTAGGCTTAAAGATCCATGAGGAAGGGAAGTAGGAAGACTGTAAGAGCCAGAGGTGGTGGGCCACTCCAGGGAAGCAATGTCGTCCAGGCGCAGAGACTCTGACAGCACGCAGACCTGCACAGGTTCGAGCTAGACAAAACCCCAGGCGGACACGGACCCCAAGCGGACGTGCTGAGAGACGGAATACTCTCCGATGGGGTGTGACCATAAACCACTCTCTAGGCCCCCTGCTCTGCCCCTAGGACGAGCTTACATGGTCTTGACCACTTCACGTGAGTGAGAGGATCCATATCCGCGTGACCTATGACCTACGCTGACCACTCCACAGACTGCCAACGCTAGGTTAGCGGTGGTGAAAGGGAAGCCCGCCAGTCTTTGGGCTGGGGCGGGAGCCCCTTCCTGTTGCCTGCAGTTCTGACTTCTGCCGCCTGAGGACAGCGTTGGAAAGCCGAACGCCGTGGGCTGCGTTTTCCGTGGTCAAGGCCGCTGAGGGAGAGAGGGTAGAGTTCAAAGCTGTGGCAAGGGGTGCAAATCTGCATGTGTTCCGAGCAGAGCACGCAACAGCAGGTGGCTCTGGCAGGGCCTGAAGAGATTCCTTTGAGGCGTTGGTGCCCTGCGGCGGGAGGAGCCTTTTGCCTTTCCCTGGGCGGGGGGATGGGCTCGCACCTGCAATGCCTGTGGTGCCCGCGAACACAGAGGTTGCCATGTATGAGCTCATGCAGACTTCCAAACTCTAAACCAGACTCACACGACTCGTGGTCCACATTAATTCATTTTGAGTCCCGTGCTCCTCCCCCCGTCCCCGAGCACTGTACCTCACTTTCCTGACAACATTCTCTAAGGCATTCCCCCTCTCCCCAACTCAGTGCTTGGCACCCCAATGCCTACAACCCGAGGAACGCGGCCACCCTCCCTGTGGTTGCCTCTGTCTTCCCTTGTCCCAGGGGGCTCTCAGTTCTGATCTCAATCCACAATATGTATCACAGTCGCCCAGAAAGTCTGTGACCTGGTTGAGTCTCCAGCCTGAGTAGGAGAGGGGAAGGAGAGGGCCTGATCCAGGGGGTCCAGAGAGGTCCGTATCTGTCCTCAGGATGCCTGCCTCCAGGCTCAGTCTCTCACCCTCCCCACCTCCTCCAGCTGCTGGTCCTTTCCTTTGGCTCTCCTGTCAGACCGGGGAGTAGGGTGGAGTAGTTTTTGTTTATTTTGTTTTGGAGACGGAGTCTCATATGCAGCATTGGCTGGCTGGCCATAGACCAGACTGGCCTTGGACTTGCAGGTCCTTCTGCGACTGCCTTTCACATACTGTCAGCGATTAGTCTTTCCTAAATTGCAAAGAAGGACATTCGTTCTTTACTTCGTTCGCTTGGGTGCAGGGCCCGAGGAGGCTGATAGAGGAATCCAGGCCAGCGCAGAGGGAAGCCTCCCTGCCTGTGCAGTCTTGCTGATTCTCCTCGGGAAGACTCACCTTAGCATCTTGTATTCACTAATGAGTTTTTGTTCTTTAGTGTAGCTAAAAACAGAAGATGTTTTGCTTAATGTTCCAGTTCTCACTGCAGCTCCGACTTGCTTGTTTTGAGATGAAGGTCTTCCAATGTCATCCTGGCAGGCCCTGAACTTCTGGACTGAAGTGACCCTCCTGACTCAGCTTCCTCAGCAGTGGGAGCTGCTAACAAGCTTTGAGTAATGTGCATGTAGACAGTGAGTAGAGCTAGGCACACTTTTGAATTCTTAGGTATTGCACAGACACCTTAGAGAGCAAATCGTAGACCGTATCCTTTTAGAAAACACATGAAAATGTTTACTTTCATGTAAACGCATTTTAAGAACTGTTTGTTTTACTCTAATGGAGACCTTTCACAGATTTTTGCTGTTAGTATATATTTAAGTTATTAGGGGGAGCTTACCTTGGATATATCTCATAACAAGCTGCATATTAACCTTCACATTGCTAGCAGTCGGATCAAACACACAAAGATCCTTAACTAAGTGCTTGTTAATGTACTGCAAAGGAGAGGAGAAAGGGTCTATGTTCACCCGGTAGAAACCCAGAGCCCCGCCCCGCAGCTGCACCATCCCCCACGGGTGAATCCTCAATGGGCAGAATGACTCTCCCGTGGCAGAGGCAGAGGTCAAGGTTAGCTTTGGGGTATTCGGGTTGGAGAGAGGGGTCGTGAGGAAGGATATGAAAGGTTGGCTTTCAAGATGCCTGTGAGCGCAGGGTGGGGTGCGGATGTACAGTCTGTGCGGGAGGGAGCAGCCAGAGACTCACAAACTTCCACTTCTGCCATTCCTCCAAGTCGATGAAGGGGCCCAAGTCCTGCGGGGAGAACAAGATGACCCCTTTCAGGAAGTCGTGGACGAGGGCCACGTTGGCTTCCATCTCACGGGGATCCATGCCTTGAAAGTCCGAGGGAGGCTTGTGCTCGTAGATCAGCAGCGACACGAAGTCCATGGGCGTGAGGGTGTCGAGGCATTCCCGAAGCTCCTGCAGCATAGCGCGGAAGAAGAGGATTCCGGCGCGCCTGACCTCTCCTGACTTTTCCAGCTCTGCGGTTACACACATTGTAATTACACATCTACTCCTTCACAGCGCTCTCAGCATGTTACAACAGAAAATCATGATCTTAAGCCATTGGGTTCCTCTAATCATGAAATAAAAAGGCAAAATAGAATTATATCTAATGTATAAAAATTGGAAAAAAACCCAAACAAACCCAAATCCGAGTTTTATAGTTAAGGACTTAGGTTGAAGGCTTTCTCCATTACTAATTATATTGTCCTTTGAATATATATGTGTGTGTGTATGTGTGTGTGCATATAGACACACACATATATACATATATATGAATATATATATAATATGTATTCACACATATATGAATACATATATAAGAATATATATATATATTCATGTATGTATATATTCCTTTGTGGGACTAGGGCCAATCCTACTTCTTTGGTGAGAGATGGAAATTAGATGAATGAAGTCTTTAGTCTTCTTGGGCCTGGTAACACAGGCTCTACTCCCAGCTATGTGGAAGGCTGAGGCAGGGAGGTTATGAGTTCAAGTTTTTTTATGAACTTTATAGTAAGTTCAAGGACAGCTTGGATAATGTAGTGAGACCCCATCTAAAAATAAAAATTAAAGTAGGGCTAGGGATGTAACTTAGTGGTAGAGCACCTGTCTCAAATGTGTAAATCTCAGTGCTGCAAATAAAAGGTGCTTAGTCTCAAGATCTGCACTTAGTGAACACACGCAGGACGTGCTTTGTCTGCCTTCTCTTCCCCTTTCCCTCCATTATTTTCTTTCTCATCTTAGGTGATCCTCCTATGTTAGACTCTAAAGCAGGCTCACGTCACCACACCTGCCCTTCTTTCTTCCTAACAGTTATGAATCTTTCAGTGGAGGGTTTTTATTGACCTCTTCTCAGCCATCTTCTTAGATGATACTGTACTAAGGGCAGCCTAGGCTACATGGAGTCACAAGAGCCAGGGCCAGTCTTGGCCCAGCCAGTGGCTTGTTATTGAATCTTGGAAAAATCCATTTCAGCTATGTAAATTGTAGCTCTTTCATCTGTACAATGAGATGTTCAAAATATGTGATGCTGTGTTATGTGGGGGAAAACAGCAAAGATCAAGTTCAAGTGCAGCTCTTACCATACCCTGTTTATTTTTACTGAATCTTAACTTCCTCACCTGTGAAATGGGCTTTTGCTGTTGGCCTTGAAAGGTTATGGCAAAGGCAGCGAAACTGCGTAGCTAGCATGTTCCTTCACAGAAATAGGGGCCATCTTACCTCTGACTGTGAGGCCCTGATACGTCACTGTGGTCCCTTGCCTTCTGCTAGGTTGGGCATACATACCCACCAGACTAAGACTGCAGAAGGGATTTCTTTTCCCATAGAAAGATCTACATAGTGAAATGATTAACTTTGGAAAATGCATTCTTCATCTCTGTGTCTGGGATTTCCTCTGAGCAAACCATGAATCCAGACTGTTACCATATTCACAATACCTATGACCTCATTTTTCTTGATTTCTCCAGTTAATTCGCCCAGTAGTTCATCGGCGACATTTTGGATCATCTTTATCATTTTCTGTAGATCTTTGTATTCTTGATACACCAACATCCTGTTCCGGCCGATGTTAACATCAAGGACTCCCATAGCCTCTTTTGTTCTCTGGCGAATTGGAATCACAATGTGCGTCTCTCCACGGGCAGAAGCCAAAACAACTTCTGAAGTGTCTGTGCATTTAAAGAGGAAGTCCCTGAAACCAAAGCAGACAAGCACGGCTCAAAAATACTGAATTATTCCCTTCGGCCCACCTCACCCCGCTGTGTCCGCCATTGTCCTTTTGTCTGCCTAAAGCGTTGCACCCATCATCCTCACTCTATCCTTAGATGCTTCTCTGCGGCACACCCCTTCCTCGGAGAGCCTTCCCTGACAAGCTCACATAAGGGAGCAGCCCCGGGGTGTTCTGCATCATGAGGCTCTGCCTCTGGGTCTAACATGGGGTAGTTACATTTATCTGAAGGTGTTTTTTTTTTTTTAATGGAAAAGTGACGATAGTCTAAAACATGTTAGATGAATGCCAGAAGGTTCCCTAAAGGCAGAGCCTGAGACAAAGGTGCTGATGCCACCGGAAGTGGCCACTGGAAAAGCCCATGAGGAACTGAGGGAGCAGGAGCAGACAGACAGGAAGGAGCTAACAGGTCCAGTCTGCCCAGGAGAGTCCCAAGGTGATCTAGAGTGTCAATTGTACCAAAAATAAGTCTTATTTGGAGGCAAGCGAGGGTGTGTGCATCCTAGTGCGGGGTTGTCATGGCGGGAGTTTGGGAAAGTGCTAAGGGGCTCCAATCACCTGAGCTCACTTCCTTAGAGAAAGTCTACCTGCAGAAAGTGCGGCCAGAGGTGTGGTGGGCAACTGGGCAGGGAGCTCTGCTTCAGCGAGAGGTTTAGAAAGGAAGCGAACAACAACAAACAAAAGCAAGTGCTCCCCGCCCTGTTTGTGCTAGCGATGAGAAGAACACATGGATTCTAAGTGTGCATAGAACTGTGAACAAAATGAGTGATGTTTGGTAAGTTTAAAAAAGATAAAGGAGCGATTGGAACACAGTCACGGTGTGCTGATAGAGGCAGAAGCGGTGTCTTCAGATCCGGGATCACGGCAGGCAGATGCACCCGATGTGCTCCATACCTGAAGACACAGGTCTTCCTCAAGATGACGGGGGAACGAGTAAGAATTTCCGCTAGGCCAAGAGAATCTGTAACCATTGTATTGCGTAAAACATAGTCTTCCTGGAAGAGAGGATGACATCTCATTAGAAAGCAGCGACTGGACCTTTTGGGGACGGGTACTGAGCGAAGAGCTAGGAGGGATATTGGCATTGTATGTATTCTGGGCCACTGAAATAACAGCATTCCGAAAGCGAACATTTTCAAAAGAGTAAGATTATCTTAATACACAGATTAAAAAAAAATCTGACAAAGCTGTGTGCTTATGTTTTGTTTGCTTTGTTTCTTGTTTGCTTTGTTTGGAGACAGGGTTTCCCTATGCAGCCCTGGCTGGCCTGGGGCTCCCTATGTAGACCAGGCTGGCCTCAGACTCATAAAGATTACCGGCCTCTGCCTCCAGGGTGCAGAGCTTAAGAGCATGCGCCACCACGGCGGGATAAGCCGTGTGATTCTCATGTTAAAATGTGCATTGCAGGCCTCCTGTGGCGGTGCATGCCTGTAATCCCAGCGCTTGGGAGGGGGAGGAGGGAGGGTCATGAACTGAAGGTAAACCTTTGCTACACAGTGAATTCTAAGCCAGCTCAAGCAAGACACCATCTCAGCAAACAACAAAAAGCACTGTGAATCACTTAGAAAATATATAAAGGCCATGGAAAACAAGTGCAGTAAAAAAATATTCTTCCATGAAGTCATTGTCCCTACTACTTCACTACAGCTCTTGTTGTCCAGGTTCTGAGTGAGTCATTATCATGTCTATTGGTCAAATACTAATCTTCAGCACCCACTCTTTGGCAACATTTTTTTGTTGTTGTTGTTGGACATTCACTTTTTTTTTTTTTTTGAGACAGTGCCTCACTATGTAATTTTGGCTAGGACTTGCTTTTTAGGCCAGGCTGGCCTTGAACTCATGAAGATCCATCTGTCTCTGCCTTTCCAGTGCTGATATTAAAGGTGTGTGCCACCACACTGGGCACTTTTTCTTTTTTTTTTTTTTAAGAGTTATTTATTATGTATACAGTGTTCTGCCTACATGCCAGAATAGGGCACCAGATCTCATTACAGACGGTTGGGAGCCACCATGTGGTTGCTGGGAATTGAACTCAGGACCTCTGGAAGACCAGCCAGAGCGCTTAACCTCTGAGCCATCTCTCCAGCCCTTTCTCTTTCTTTTTTAAGACTTATTTTTAACTATGTGTGTCTATGTATTTATGGGCACAGGTGCCCTGGAAACTGGAGGCATCACATCCCCTGAGGCTGGCATTCCAGGTGATTGAGAGCCACCTGATGTGGGTTCTGAAAACTGACATTCTGTCCTCTGCAAGAGCAGTATGTACTCCTAACCACTGGGCCATCTCTCCAGCATAACACTCACTTTTTTAAAAAACAAACAAACAAACACCTTTTTATTGACTCTCTGTGAATTTCACATCATGCACCCTAGCCCCATTCACCTCCCCCTTCCTTCATATATGTCCTTACAACCTCCTCAACAAAATAAAACAAAATAAGAGGGAAAAAAAAAAACATTTTGCCATGGAAGCTGCAGTTGTCATGGTGTGTCACACAGTAACCCTTCTGTCCACACATCTGTACTTGCAAATGTTCATCACGAGTAGTCACTGGTCTGTTTCGAAGCCCCTGGCTTCTGCTACACTATCTGTGCTGGATCCTCTGAGGGACTCATCTCAGTTACCCTGTTGTTGCCCTGTGTCGTGGAGATCCTGTGGCTTTGGATCTGCAGGACCTACCCTTTCATGTGCCCCAGCAATTTATAGATGGGGTAGATGTTGGGGTGGGCCAGCTCAATACTCTCCAGCACTGGCCCAGCTGGCTCATCCAATGCCACAGCCCACGAGGGGCTCTTCTGCTCCCATGTCCTTGAGGCAGGCTCACCTGGTACCTTTGCCACCAGGGCCAGCTCTACTGTAATGCCGAGGTGAGGTGCAGGGCCCACTCTCATGAGTGCTGTAGACAGTGAGGGGCAGGGCCCGCTCTCCTGCTCTCAGGACCTCAGGGCTGGCTCACCCCTGCCACATGCAGTAGGAATAAGGGAGGGAGGCATCTCACCTTTGCCTGTGCCATCCCATGGCAGAAGAGGCATGGGGCCAGCTCTTCAGAGTTTGCACCCGCTCTACTGTGCTCTCAGGCGAGGGGCAGAGACAACTCGGCACAGTGCCTTCAGGTGGCAGGCTAGACCAGGAATGGCCTTTGGAAGTACACAAGACATCAACACAGACCCTGGCAGCCCTAGGACCATGGGCCCAAACATGTTTCTTGGGCAGCAGCCTGGGCTCAGATGTCCCCGTGACCTCAGATGGCAGCATAGGCCACTCAGACCAGCATGTCCCCACAGCAGCACAGCCCTCAGACATCCATATGATCTCCAATGGCAGCACAGACCAAGGACATCTGCTTGGCTTTTGGTGGTAACTTGGGCCACAGACATTGACACAGACCCCAGCTAGAGCAGGACCACAGACCCAGACACGGCCCTTGGTAGCAGCCCCAGGACCAGGACCTAGCCATGGTCTCCTCATATCTGCCTAGTCCTCATTGCCGACGAGCCTTCAATTCCACCTTTCTCCCCTTGGCTTCACTTTCTCTTCTGTCTCTTCACAGTGTATTCCATCTTTCCTATCCCTCCATCATACATTTGTCCATTGTAGTAGCACTGGAGACAGCTGTCTGAGTGCTGGTTGTCCTGGGGCAGGTGCCAACAGTCACTCCTTGAGAAGCTTCTCTTCATGTGTATTCTCTCCTACTGCACCAACATTTGTTTTTCATTCTCCTTGCTTCATCTTTATTTCCCTTACTTCTAAGCAGTTTTTAACCTTTAGGACACATCTTATATATAGCCTCCTTACATGTGAGTTGCAACTTGCTGAATGTTGGGAATATATACAACTTAATGGTTTCTGGATGTGCATCGACCAACAATTAATTTAAAAAAATCAAAATGAATTGAGATGTTTCCAGCAGCTCTTGCCAGTGTTGCGTCATGTGACACACAACATGTACATTATGTCATGCAAAGCAACACCAAGGAACACTGCCTGAAACACCTTAGCTCAGATTCACTTCTATTGTGTTATAAAGTGCAGTGTTTCCAGCTCTTGTAGAAACACAGTGGTTTAATTGTGGGAAGCAAAGTCTTATTTATTTTTTCTTCTCTCATATACTACATCCCAACTGCAGTTTCCCCTTCCTCCTCTCCTCTTCCCCACTTTCCCTCAGATCCACTCCTTTTCTGTTTCCCTTCAGAAAGGGGCAGGTCTCCCAGGGATATCAAGCAAACATGGAATATCAAGTTGCAGTAAGATGAGGCACCTCCCCTCCTACTGGAAGAGGCAGCCCAGTAGGAGGAAAAGGATCCCAAAAGCAGGCAAAAGAGTCAGAGACAGCCCCTGCTCCTGCTTTCAGAAGTCTCACAAGAAGACCAAGCTATACAACCCTAACGTATATGCAGAGGACCTAGGCTAGACCCTTGCAGGCTCCCCGATCGTCAGTCTGGCCTCAGGTCAGTTGATTCTGTGGGTTTTCTACCATTATTTCTAAGCATGTAAGGATCAAATTAGTACATCTTTGGATTATGTTGTGTTAGAATATTTGATTTTAGAAATTGCTGTTTCTAAAAGGCTGCTCAAATGAGTTTCATAAAGAATTGTTAAATAGATTTTAATTTGGGACTGGGATACAGTTTTCGTCATACTTCTGCCTTTTGTATTGTGAGTTGGTATAAAGCTGTGTTCTTAGATTGGTGATTGGAAAATCAACACACCAATCAATCCTGAAAAGTGTTGGAAATATTCTCCGTGCTACAGCATCAAATATTCAGTCAAGATTTTAATTCTCTGAGTAAAAGTAAACACACACATCCATCTCATTAGCTTGCAAATTTTCTTTGTAATTTTTACATAAAATTACATGCATAGCGAAAGAATCTTTAAAGAGAACTTTTGGTTTATAATTAGTCAATACTGGATTTGTAAACCTATTTTCATTTATGTTTCATTTATGTGCATTGGTGTTGTGTCCCATCTGTGTCTGTGTTATAAGTGTCAGATCTCCTGGAACTGGAGTTACAGACAGTTGTGAGCTGCCATGTGCCAGGAATTGAACTCAGGACCTCCGGAGGAGCAGCCAGTGCTCTTAAACACTGAGCCACCACTCCAGCCCCTGTAAACCAGATTTTATTGGGCACGGAGAGCAGGCCCTGCAACTCACCTGGGCAGTACAGTAGAGCTGGCTCTGGAGGTGGGGACTGTGGGTGAGCTAGCCCCAAGGGCGAGAGAGCAGGAGTGCTGGTGAGCAGAACAGCTCAGATAACGCTCAGGCCCAGATCCGGGGCTTTGAGCTGGCCCTCCCCAATATCCACCCCATCTATGAACAGCTGGGGCTCATGAGGGGGCTGGTCCTACAGATCCAGAGCTGCAGGATCTCCATGACACAGGGCAACAACAGGATATCAGAGAGGAGTCCCGGTGAGGATCCGGAACTGATAGAGGAGCAGAGGCCAGAGGCCTTGTACCAGACGACTCATTGTGATGAACATTTGCGAGTAAAGATGTGTGGACAAGAGGGTGTGCCGTGGGACACACGCTATGACACACCGCAGCTTCCACAATGAGATTTTTTTTTTCTCACTGGGGGTGAAGGTTGCAAGGGTGGAGGAATGAGGTGAGGGCGATGAGTGGGATTGGGTTACATGATTTGAAATTCACAAAGAGCCAATAAAAAGTTTAAAAAAATTTAAAAAAAAATTTGGACAAAAGGAGGTTGCCAATTTAAAATACTTAAACTGTACTCTAGGCTGTGGGCCATAACCCCTTTAAGGATGGAATGACCCTTTTATAGGGGTCACCTAAAACCATCCAAAACCACAGATATTTACATTACATTCATAGCATTAGCAAAATTACAGTTATGAAGTAGCAAAAATAATTTTATGGTTGAGGGTCACCACAACATGAGGAACTGTACTAAAGGGTCGCAGCGTCAGGAAGGGTGAGAACCACCGCTCTAGGGGAAGCTGGAGGGAATGTTCATCCTGAAGCTGGAATCTGGCCATGGTCTGAGTTCCCATAGGCCTTCTGTTGTTCCCTTACCAGAGCCTTTGAGTTATCTGAAAAGTGGTTTTAAGATTATGTTTGAAGATAAAACTAAGTCATGTTGTAAAGAACACAGAGGCAAGGAAAAAAATACGGACAACTGGTGATGGCTAGGCTTTACCACCTTAGCAAGGTCACTGTTTAAATGCCCAGGCCATGTACTCAACTTCTCATTCAATACTTCCACCTAGATATCTAACAGAAATTTCAAGTCATATTTAAAAACCCTTCAGAGATGGGCAGTGGTGGCACACACCTTTATTTCCAGCAGAGGCAGAGGCAGGCAAATCTCTGAGTTGGAGGCCAGTCTGGTCTACAGAGCAAGTTCTAGGACAGCCAGGGCTACATAGAGAAACAAAACGAAACAAACAAAAACCCCAACAACAAAACCAAAAACCCACCACCACCAAAACCAAACAAACAAAAAAACCAAACCAAAAAACCCCTTTGGGGGGGCGGGGGCTGATGAGATGGCTCAGTAAGCAAGGGAACTTGGCACTTGCTGCTATGCCTGATGACCCAGGTTTGATCCCTGGGACCTACATGGTTACAAGAGAACCAGCTTCTGAAAGCTGTTCTGGTCTCTGCCTGGCCATGCCATTGCTAAGACGCTGGCAGCTGGGATCACTGTCTTTCCCCTAACATTTCAACACAGTCCTTTTCATCCCTATAAATGGTCCTGAGCAGATGGTCCATGGCCCTTGTGGTTTTTGCCCATGTTGTCAAGATACTAAAATTAAACACTGGCAAGCCATGCTTCTTGTTTATTGATTTATTTGATTTACTTCTTGTTTACTATTTTGGCCATTTGCCCTAGTTTTTATATTCTTATAAAATTATAAAATATTGAGGATATTTTATATCCTCAAAAACCTTGAAAAGATGCTTCTCCTTCTCAGACCCCACTTTGGCCTACTGGGCTGGTCGTTTGTCAGGTGGAATGGATTACTCGGGGTCTGAGGAGAACCGAAAGCTCCTGTTCCCATTCCTAATCCACCACCAGGAGTGAGGCAGAGACGAGAAGGTCTTAATGTCTCCATCAAGCAGCTGGAGCACCGTGCAACCAGGAGTTCTGAGTTTGGGATCAGCATTTTAGTTACCTGCTTCTGTTGGTGTGTGTGGTTCTGGGATCAAACTCAGAGCCTTGAGCAGGTTAGCAGGTGATCCACCACAGACTCACACCCCCAACCTAAATATTAACAGGACATTGATATTTAATAATTGCACAGTGTCAGAAGGGTGTCACACGGCCGGCTTTGCCTACCTGCTCTGAGGTAGGTTCAATGAAGCAGGTAGTGATGGAGGAGACGCCAGACGTGATGCCGAAGAGCCACCGGATGCCTGTGAGCACAGTGTGCAGGATGTGCTCTCTGCTGTGCACGTAGTGATAGGCCATGCTGAAGGCGTTGGCCACACCCTGCGGAGCCAGGCGATTCCACACGCAGTAAAAAAAAAAACACACACTTTCTTATATTTATGATCAACAAATTAGTTAAAATCGGTTCTCAAGAGGTAGGCTTTGAGATTTTGCTATGCAAAAAGGATCATCAAGACATCAATGGGCTGTCCATAAATTCCAACTGTACCCTTGTCAAAAAACTCTAGGGACCTCAATTCTTCAAAATCACACACACACATACACACACGTTTGCTTCCTTTGTCTCATATTAGACACAAGAATGGATCTTACTAAAAAGATGTTCAGAGAAAGAATGTAGCACTTTCCTTAGCTACCCAGCCACAAGGTAAAAGAGAAGGCACAGAATAATGGCAAATGCACATGAAGAACAAGGGCTTAGAGTGACAAATGGCAGCGGCAAGGTGAGCTCCTGACTTGTTCCAGTCTGCAGACCACACCTCCAGAGGCTGAGGGGCTATCTTCATTGACCTTTCTAGCCATAAAACCAGGTCAAAATGGTCTAGCTGTTTCACAGCCTGAAACATGCCTACCATTTTCACGATCTAATTTGAAAATATAAATTCTCAAGAAATATTTGGGCTTCTTCATTTTCCCCAAAATTTATAACACTAAAATCAAGAGCTGTGAGTATGCATAGCATGTTTAGTATCCTGTGTGCAAAGGAATTCTCAGGGACCATTATTAATTATATATATATATATAAATATTTATATATAAATATAAATATAATTTTGGTTGCTGTGAAAAAAAAAATCCTGACACAAAACCACTTAGGGAAGAAAGGATTGACACCATGTTGCAGTGAGTTGTTTGGGGGAAGCCGAGGCAGGAGCATCGCCTACAAACAAGAGTAGAGAATAAACTTGTGGATCTTCGCTTGCATGCTGTTCTGCTCAGCCAGCTTCCTCCCCTCTTACACTGCTCAACAGCCTCCGCCTTTGAGCGATGCTGCCCACAGCCTTTGGAATGGTGCTGCCTAACAGGTTGGCTCCTCCTACATCAATTACCAATCAAGATAGCCCCCACAGACCAACCTGATCTACCTCGTTAATTAAGACTCTCTTCCCTGTTATTCTAGTTTGTGACACGTTTGCAGTTAAGAGTAGCCAGCAGACCCTTCTACCGGCCCCTTCCTGTTCTGAGGATCTCAGTGGTTGGTTAGGCCATTAGTTCTGTTACAAAGCATCAGTTTCTATTCCTATCCTCAGTACTGAGACACATTTGAGCAATATTCCAGGGAGGCTCAGGTGTGGGTGTGTATATGTCTTTCCACAGATGGCAAAAACAAACAATCAAAACAAAACAAAAAACGTGTCAAAAGGCTGATACATACAGGACAAGCACTCTCTACCTACAGTGTCCTTTACTATTCTCTGCTTCCAGGTTTGACTTTGAAGACATACAGACAGACAAGCTACTGGCCACTGCTCTGGTCAGCTTCTAGCTCACCTGATAGAAACTGATCTCATGAGGCAGGAAGATGTTCACTTTGTGAGGATCTCGAAGAGTGTCAACTGCCAGGACCCCAAAGATCCTCATGTATGCGTCCTGAAGTGGCAGAGCCAGGAATGACCCATTTTGCTCACTCTTACTTCGGGACTGGTCCCAGAAGAAGATGTTCCCATGGTGTTGAACTTGGGGGACGTGGATTGGCTTGCCTTCATCCACCACTGTAAAGCTGTTGGAAAGGGATACAAGGAAAAGTCACAGGCGTTAGACTAAACCACAGAGAAAGCAAAATCACAGCCTTCCTCGATTCTAAGCACAATATATATGAGAGGTGGATTAGGCAATACCACCAACTTGGAAGTTCTGATTTGGAAAAATTAAAAAGAAATCTTAAAGCTAGCAGGGTAGTTCACAGGTAGAGTGCTTGTGTGAAGCATCCGGTTCAAGCTCCAGTAACACAAAAGAGAAACAGAAATAAGATCTTAACAGGAAATATGTATATAAAAATATATCACGTTTGTTGCTGTGAAAAAAAAATATCCTGACACAAAACAACTTGAGGAAGAAAGAGTTAGCCGCAGGTTCAGCGCATTGTTTCAGGGACGCCAAGGCAGGAACTTAAAGCCAACATTGAAGAGCTGAGCTCCTATACGGTGAATCATTTCCAGAGTGAGTTCTAGAAATGATCTAGTAAAAACCATTTGGAATTATGGGGCTGGAGAGATGGCTCAGCAGTTAAGAGCACAGCTTCCCTTGCAGAGGACCTGGTTTCAATCCCCAGGACCCACATGGTGACTCACAACTGACTATAACTCCAGTTCCAGGGGCTCTGACGCTCTCTCTGGCCACCAGGCATGCCAACAAAACACCCACACAGAATTAATTAATTAATTAATTAAAATACAATCATGGCAAAAAACATTTAGGAAAGGAAACCCATCGGGTCCCACTCTGGGAGCATTGGTGACTTGAAGACCAAGTTCTCTCTTGAGCACCTCACTAGGGGCCAAATGCTAGTTTACTTCAGAATGGGAAATACTGTTTTAGAAAGGTGCAACCAGAGTCAAGTATGGTGGCACAGACCTGTAATCCAGGTCTTGGGAGGTAGAGGTGGGAGGATCAGGAGTTCAATGCCAGCCTTGACAACACAGCGAGTTGGAGGCCAGCCCAAAGCACATGAGATCCTGTCTTCAGCAGGTTCCTACCTGATTCCTTGCATGTCCCTGTAGAGGGCTTTGTTCAGTACACACGGAGCATCATCAAGGGTACAAGCTACGTTCCTCAGAAGAACATCCCCTCTTTCAGGCAGGAGATGGTTCTCCTCTAACAGGGAGATGTGAGCACTGATCTTCTTATTGCCGTGAGCCTCGGCATCCTGTAGCAGAATATTTATGACCACGTATTTGTATCTGTCAACAGCTACAGAAATCCTCTAACCCCTTTGCTAGCCTATCTGGGAATCTAACACTAATAATTCCATTGAGTAAATGACGTGGAGATTAGCAATCACGAGCAGTGAGGAAAGGGCTGATACCGTGTTGCCCTTCAAACCGGAGTTTCGTTTAGTCTGTAAAATGGATGTCTTATATGTTGCTTTACCGAAAACAAATACAACCTAATCCAAACCCAAATCTCTTAACTCTAATCAAATTCAAAAGGTTTGTGGACCCTTCGGAACCACAGTCATAGTTCAGGGTGAGAGACGTCAGTAAAAGGCACTGATTTGAGGGGCTGCCGCAGAAAGACGCCTTCTTTCACTGTCTTTCCTCACCTGAATATGACTGTGAAAACACAGTATCTGTGTTAGGTTTCAAAAAGATTTCTTTATTTTTTTATGTCATGTGTATGGGTGCTCTGTCTACATGCATGTGTGTGCTCTATATTCATGCATGGTGCCATGAGGTCAGAAGAGGAAGCTGTGAGTCGCCGTGTGGGTGCTGGGAATTGAAGCTGGGTCCTCTGCAAGCGCAACACGTGTGCTTAACAGATGAGACGGGCTTACAGCCTCAAGGAATTCTTAGCAGTTTGGATTTGATCAGGGACATCTCAGGAAAGAGTTTTTTGAAGACTGAGACTGCAGACATTTTGTTTTAAAATTAGCATACGGAGATTAGGTTTAACTGTGGCATTCATCAAACAAAATTTGTTTCTGTTGCTTCTCCTTTTCTCCAATTCTTCCCCCATTCATTTTTCTCCCTTGTTCCCCTACCCCCAATAGCCTCCTTTCTGCTTTTATGTCACATGTGACCTTTTTCATTCTCCTCCCCCCAACACCTCTTGTTCTCTTCTTGTCTTAGCTAGCTTCATAGCCTATGCTCATCCTTCTCCCCGGTGGCGGCTATTCTGGGTTGTCAACTTGATTACATATGAAGTTAACAAAAACCTAAGCCAGGTTCATCTGTGAGAGACTTTTCTTGATTGAATTAGTTGTGATGGGAGGACCCACCCTAAATCTGTATCTTTGAGGTGGAAGATGTAGCTTAAATCTTGGCCACACATTCTAGTTGCAGCCTATATAAAGGACATAGAAAAAGAAAGCATTGTTCTTTGCCTGCTTGCCCTCACTCTCACTAGAGAATTCCTTCCTTCGTTGGTATTGGAGCCTACTTCTTCAGGACTCTGGCATACACTGAAGACCAGCTGAGACAGCCAGCCTCATGTATGAAGAGATACTGGATTCTTGGACCTTCCGTTAGAAGACAGCCATTGTTGGACTAGCTGGACCGCAGCCGGTATGTCATTCTAACACTCTCCTCCTCCTTTTGAGACAAGTTCTTTCTATGTAGTCCTGAATGTCTTGGAGCTCACTTATATAGACCAGGAAGACCTCAAACTCACAAAGATCCTCCTGTCTCTGCCTTCTGAATGCCTCCTGGGATTAAAGGTGTGTGCTATCCCACTGAATATATATAGCCTGTCAGTACTGTTTCCCTATAAGACCTTGACTAATGCATTCTCCTTATTTACATTTTAAAAGGTAGGGTCTTCATAGAAAAGAGAACATGTGATTCTTGTCTTTCTGAGCCTGGGTCACCTCACTTAATATTTCTAGAGTACTCCATTTTCCTGCAAACTTTATAATTTCATTTTTCTTTACAGCTGAGCAAATTCCATTGTGTATCTGTGCCACATTTTAATTATCCATCATCCTATTGTTGGCCATCTAGGCTGCTTCTTATTTCTTTGCTTTTGTAAAAAAAATGTAGCAATGAACGCAGATGTAAAAGTGTCTCTGTGATAGCATACAGAGTTCTTTGGTTCTTTGGTACGGCTGAGCCACATGGTAGTTCTAATTTTAGCTGTTTGAAGAACATCCACTCTGAGTTCTATAGTGGATCGGCCCTAGAGAGGGCTTCCTCTTTCCCCACATCCTCGTCAGCTTCTGTGGCCCTTTATTTTTTGATCATGGCCATTTTAATTAGGGTGAGATGGAATTTGAAACTGGTTTTAATTTGTGTTTCTCCAATGGCTAAGAATGTTGAAACTTATATACTGTTGGTAATTTGTGTTTCTTTTTTTTTCTTTCTTTCTTTCTTAAGACAAGGTCTCACTGCGCAGTCTTGGTTGGTCTGAGAGGGTTGTTGAACCAGTGTGAAACCCACTTGGTAGAAGGAAAGCGTCCCCACAAGTTGTCCCTTACACATGTACCTTACACCTTTACACATGTACCCTGGCATGTCCCTCAATAACAAAAATGAAATTTAAACAATTAAAATGTCTTTTCTGATGGGTAAATTGTTCCTCAAGCATCATGCAAAGTAGCATGCATTATTGGGTATTTCCTTGCTGGCATTTTTCATTCAACACCTAGTCTTGGTGTATTCAACCCTCAGAACAAATACAATTCCAGGACATCATTTCTACACCTTCTAGCTTGCTGCAGTCAGCCCAGCTTTATCGCACTTAGCTTGCCGTAGATATGCTTGTAGACAGAACTTTATGTAGCCCAGCCTGGCCTCAGATTGAGTGTACAGCCAAGGATGATTTTTAAATTCGGATCTTCTTGGCTCTACCTCTGAGAACTGAGATTTCACACCTGATTCATAAAGAGCTGGGCCCGAGCCCTGGGCTCCAACCAGGCATCCTATCAGCTGAACTTCATCCCCAGCCCCCCTGTTCAGCTTTATAACATCTTATAATAAATAAGTCACCTGTAGCATCACTCAGTGATTTTTTCCCCTCAGCATCCAGCGATTTTTTTCAAGCAAATTTTATGTGTTCCTCCTATGCAGCCATTGAACATCACATAGTGTGAGTTTTCCCTTATATTACTTTTGAGAGCATACCTGGGTGAGGGCCCTAAAGGTCTCAAAATACACGGGCTCCAGGGACACTCCACTTGTCTGGGCAGCACGCTGGATATGATGTAGCCATTTCCGTCTCGCACAATTCCTTAGACCCTCAGTGTGGGTCCTGTTTAAAGAACACATCAGGAATTCCACAACATTTTCCAGAACTTGGTCTTCATTGCCCCTGAGTTCAGATACAACCAATTCTATGTAATTCTGAAACTGCTTTGAAGACAATTTTACTTCACGGCCAGAATGTTGCTTTGGAAACTGGATGTGCAATTTAGCTAAAAGACATAAGTAAGAAGCAGAGAAGAGACTAAACATTCATTAATCTATAGGAAATGTTTTCATTTTCCTCTTACTGATCAAGCCAAGGCCCTTAACATGTGTTCTGTGTGAAACATAAGTATATGAAAGGCATTTCTGAGCACAGTGACTGACATCCTGTACTAAATCAGTATGACTTCGATGCTGGCTCGGTTTTTGTTTTAACTGTACCTCTCAGCCAGGTGAAATTCTGGGATCTACTGGGACTCTCCCTGACTGTCTTCCATATCCTCTCCTGTTGCTTTTGGGCACTGTCTCCCGTGACCACTCACTTCCGCTCCTACCTCTATAACCCCAAACAAGTTTTGTTTTTTTTTTAATCACTTTATAGTGGACAACAGTAAATGCTTCATACATATTTGTAGAACTAAAACACAACTTGGGCTATGACTCAGTGGTAATGCACTTAGCTTTCACAGACTCCCGGGTTCAGGGACTAAAACACACACACACACACAAACACAAACACACACACATACACACGCACACACGTGCACCCCACCCCACACCATACTCAGGCCTATCATTCCAGGACTCAGAAGGCTAAAGCAGAAAAATCATGAGTTTTTGAAGGCAGCCTGGGCTACCTAGGACAATCTCATTTATCTCTGAAGGCCAAACCGAAGCAACCCACACAGTTTGCAATTCCCCGGTTCAAGCTCTTATTTGAATCATACCTGCTGTGGGCACCAACAAAGAAGGGGGGTTTGTTCTGCTCACAGCTCCTGACCGTGGCCTGCACACACCCACACTTTCTGATTCCATTTTTTATGGTATTCAGGACTAAAACCAGAGTCTCACACGCGCTAAACGCCCTACCACCAAAGTATGCTCCAAAGCTTCTCTTCCATTTTCCTTTAAAAGTTTTTTAAATTAAAAATATCATTTTATGTGTATGAGTATTTGCCTGCCTGCATGGCTGTGTATCATACGTGTGCCTGATGCCCTTGGAGGCCTGAAGAGGGCATCAGGTCCCACAGAACTGTAGCTACCGACGGCTGTGAGCTGCCATGTGGGTGCTGCGGTTTGAACCTCTGTGCCGTCTCTCCAGGCCCTCTTCCATTTTCCTTTTGTACAGTGATGAATCTACTCTCAAACTTGAACGTTATCATTAACTTTCCTGTCTCGATCTCTTGTGCTCTGTTCTATCCCCTCTCTTAACACATATCTTACCCGAAATTTGGTTTTGTTTTGTTTTTTTTTTCCTTTTCCCCACACTGTAACAGTTATATAAAGCAACTGTGTTGCCCATAAATATTTCTAAGCATTACATCATCTTACCTGTTTGCAAATATTATACAAAGATTATCAAACCACATGTAGTTTGCTTGGGCTTGCTTTTAAAACATTTCTTTTATCTTAAAATTTAATTAATTTAATTTTTATTCTTTATGGGTGTTTTGTCTGCATGCATGTCTGTGTCTCATATGTGTGCCTGGTTTCCTTGGAGGCCTGGAGAGGGCATCTGATCCCACAGAACTGGAGTTACAGATGGTTGTGAGCTGATGTATGCATAGGAGGAATCAAAAGCTGGGTCCTCTGGGAGAGCAGCCGGTGCTCTTACCTTCTGAGCCATCTCTCCAGCCCCTCGCTTAAGAAAAAAAAAGATAATTTTGTATTTATTTACACACTTGTGTGCCTTCGTGATTGTATGTGTGCTTGTCCCCCCTCCCATGGAGATAAAAAGAGAATGCTGGATCCCTTGGAACTGGAGTTACAGGCAGTTGTAAGCCACCTGAAGTAGAAGCTGGGAACTGGACTCAGGTTCTCAGCATGAACAGCAAGGACTCTTTACTCCTGAACCGTCTCCCCAGCCCTAGGACTTGCTTTTTCATTTACTATTATACTACCGTGTTCATCATGTTGCTCCTGCGGCTCTGACTCATTTATCTAAGCTGCAGTATTCATTATGTGAGTATAACATCACTTGTTCTCCTGGCAATATGTGTTTCAGTTATTTTTAGGATTTCACTCCTAGGAACTGCACTGTGAGCATTTGGCACTGTCTCCTGGTGCATCTACACAAAGTGTTTTGACATTTGTTTTACATGTACACGTCATAGGGTAGCTGGGTGGTGGGGGTGGCTCACTCATGGAGGCAGAGGTAGGCAGAGCTCTGAGTCTGAGGCCAGCCTGGTCTACAGAGTGAGGACAGCCAGAAATACACAGAGAAACCCTGTCCTGAAAATCCAAAAAGACAAACCAAAACAACAAACAAGTCCAAGGGTGTGATGGTTTATGATGATTGCCAACCTGATAGGGTCAATGATTACGTTGGCAACAAATCTTTGGGCATATCTATGAGGGAGTTTTAGACTGGGTTAATTGAGATGGCAGGATACACCCTAAATTTGGGCGGCATCATTCCTTGGGCTAGATATCTTGAACTAAATAAAAAGGAGAGAGTAAGCCGAGTGTGAGCATTCCCTCCTGCTCGCTTCCTGACTGTGGCTGCAACGTCCACGTGACCAGCTGCTGTCCTCTCCCTGTCACCACGCTTTCCTCACCATGACGGTCCATACCTCAAACTGTAAGTCAAAATAACTCCTTCCTTCCTTCCTTCCTTCCTTCCTTCCTTCCTTCCTTCCTTCCTTCCTTCCTTCCTTCCTTCCTTCCTTCGGCTGCTTTGATCGGGCATTTTTGTCACAGCCGAGGAAAGTAACTGACATAGGGCATGTGCCCTTTCCTTTTAAAGTGGGTTCGAGCTTCTCCTCTCAATATGTCCTCCACTGAGTTCCCCCCCCCCCCTTTTTTCCCTTGAGACAGGGTTTCTATATGTAGCCCTGACTGTCCTGGACTCGCTTTGTAGCTTTGTGGATCAGGCTGGCCTCGAACTCAGAGATCTGCCTGCCTCTGCCTCCTTGAGTGCTGGGATCACAGGCATGCACCACCGCACCTGGCTGGGTTTTCCTTC
>CM053746.1:40421538-40499611 GCA_028658305.1 Pachyuromys duprasi | reverse complement strand
CCTTGAGCAGCGCTGTCCTAAAAGCCATTACATTGGGTAGAACAAGGGAAGCATCTGCTTTTGGTCACGAAAAGCCGAAGTGATGCAGAGCTTCATGTATCAGAGTTTACATGTGCTAAGAAGGGCATTCTTCGGGAATAGCTTGGCATGGGTTATCAGAGCCTGAGCATCGTGAAGATAGTGGAAAAACAACTTTAGCCTGTGTGGGTGAAGAGGGTGGTTCTCTGGGGATATAGGCTGGGTTTGGATGACAGAGATCCATTTAGATTTTGGATACTGAATAGACTGAAGAGGGCACCCAAATAGACCGACACCCTGTCTAAGGAGTCACGACCTAAACAAGACGAAGGGGATATTTCTATCAAAGGGAAGTCCAACATGAGAAATCTGCTTTGTAAGACTTCAGGTAGCAGTCAGCCCAGCACAGGGAGCTGGAGCCGGAACGGGATGAGGAGGGCATCTGTGTGAAGAAGGGCCCTGGTGTACATGGAGCGTTAGAGCCCAAGACACATGCTAAATACACTGTCCATGGGCTTGACGTGGTGAGAGGAAAGGATCTGTAGAGGTGGGAGAAAATAAGAATGGGTTCTGTTGTTCTGAACTGGACATGGAGGTACTGGTGTGAACCCACGAGTTTTAATATCGGTAGACAACGATATGTAGACATGTGTTTTATGTTCACACAAACGTGCGTGTGCCCATGCAGACATGTGCACATTCTCTACCCCTGTCTTCCAAGGAAGCCAAAAGCAGAGCTTTGGATTGAGCACACTTATAGTTCAAATCTTGTCTTCTAAGTACTACCTTTCAGGGCTGGAGAGATGGCCCAGCAGTGAAGAGCATTGGCTGCTCTTCCAGAAGACCTGGGTTCAATTCCCAGCACCCACATGGCAGCTCACATTCTTTGCTTTTCATTCCTTTCTCTCTTGTAACCCCTGTTCCAGGGAATCTGACTCTCTCACACAGACACACATGCAGTCAAACACCAATGTACATAAAATAAAAATAAATTAAAAAGTAAATACTGTCTGTCAGCGAAAGACACCGAGGTTCCCTGGGAAGCTGATTATTCCAGGATGTAAATAGGTGAAGCGAGAGGTGAACCGACAGGATCCTATCAGAAAGCAAAGAAGTTCTCAAAGAATGATGGAAACATTAAAATGGCAGAGAAAACTGCCTGAGATTTCTTTGAAAATGAAAATACCCATTTGTCTAGTGGCTCAGAAATCCATAGTATCCAAGAATCTCAAGAATAAAACATGCCAAGTGAAAGAAGCCTTGTGCCTTAAAGGAGTATATATTGTATGATCCTGTTTTTATGAGGTCTAGATAAGAAAAATTATGGTGAGAAAATCCTCAGTGGCTGCCGTGGGAACTGCACTTCGGGGCTGCATGAGGACAGGACCCGAGGAGCTTTGCGTTATATTTCTCCAAAGAAGCGCGAGCTGCACTGCTCATGGATTTGTCAAAACCCGGCCAATTTACACTTAAATTCTGCACATCCAATTTTGTGGAAAGTTTGCATCAAGAGAAAAAAAAAGTTACTAATTATTGAACTCAAGGTAATGATACACATGCCTGTGTAGTCAGGAGGAGGTGTCCATTTTGCTTTAAGATGTATCAAAAATAAAAGAAACAGGTAGAAAGGTGGGGAGTGAAGGGACTGAGGACAGGGAGCCGTGGGAAAGCATCACCGGTGGAGAGCACCACTGCAGAATTCTTTCAGACTTGCTGTGGGTCAGAACGCTTTCATAGCACAATGTGGAGAGGACATGAAAGCCAGGCGGGAAGGACTAAATCTGGGACATTATGGACATTAAGACAAATAATGGTAATATTGGATTATAACCCAACGGAACATTTGGCAAAAAAGAAATACTTTTATGTTACAAAGTACACCCACAAAATACTTATTATTCACACACACACACACAAACTTTAAAGTAGAAAGGCCGACAGTAAATATTTTTTTGAGAGAAGGTCTCACATATCTCGGATTGGCCTTGAACTTGATATGTAGCCAAGTGTTTTACTGATGTGTACCATAACACCTGGTTTATGAAGTGCAGGGAATCAAACTCAGTGCTCTGCGCCTGTAATGCAAGTATATTACCTACCCGGACTAGATCAGATATCATTTTAATCAATTGATCAATGTTATTACCATAGGATTTCTAATAGTATTCAGTAAGAACACAACATTGATTGTGTGTTCCGACACTGCCAAAGATGGGTAATCGACATTCAATCACAAATCTTTGTGAAGAACATACAGGTTTTCTCTGTAGCCCTGGCTGTCCTGGACTTGCTTTGTAGACCAGGCTGGCCTCAGACTCACAGAGATCCGCCTGCCTCTGCCTCCTGAGTGCTGGGATTACAAACGTGTGCAACCACACCCAGCTTGATGAATTTCTTAGTGGTTCCTAATGTCCTAGTTTTCTAGAAAAAAAATAGTTTTATATCAGCTAGAGAAAGTAAAAATATAAGGAAAAAAAAAGAGAAAAAGGAAGATAAAAGAATCATTAAAGAGAATAAAAAATGAGCACACTGAGGAGAAACTTTAGACCCAGCCAGAGTGAAGGCAATCCGTTAGTTAACAGACTCTGCCTGGCTTAAGGTCTGAGGGGAAACGCTCTGCATCATGCTCCGCTCTGAACCCCCCCACGGGTTCCTGCCCATCACATGCTCTCCAGTCTCCTCACTATTTCCCACTCAACAACTCTGGGTCTGGTGGTACAGCCTGTGATTTCAGCTACTCAGTGGGCCGAGGCAGGAGGATTGAACGTTCAAGTTGGCCTAGACGGCAGAGCCAGTTTAAAGCCGGCCTGGAAGGCCTAATGAAACTCTGTTTAAAAAATAAATAAATAAAATTTAAAAAGTAAAAAACAGAGATAGAGAGATAGAGCTCAGAGTGCTTGAGCATCATGCCCGAGGCTGTAAACTCAAGCAAGGATTGAGAGAAAGAAAAAAAAAAAGGAATATGCCAGCAAGTTTCAAAAGGTATCTGATGCATTCAGAACAGCCGGTGTGTGTGTGTGTGTGTGTGTGTGATATACATATTTTTATGAGTGTGCACTGTGCATATTGTTGGACTCCTGAGGTGGGGAGACCCTCCGTTCCTCGGGATAGACGCCAGACCCCAATAACCCACAAAGACAAGAGCTTGATGCAAACAACAAGAGGTTTTACTAGTGGCGGGCATGGCATGCCGGGGCTCCGCACACAGCTCCCACGCACGGGGGTGGTACAGAGCCCTGAGCAGCAGAATCACAGAGTTTATAAAGGCAAAAACCGCAAAACAGGAGGGGGTCTAGGGGTAAGGGACTTTCCTAACGGGGCGATCTATGATTGGTCATAGCCAGGTGCAGCCGGGAGGGAACGGTTAGAGATTGTTTTATGTTTGTTTATCCATAACTACAGAAGGGCATCTCTCAGAAACGTTTTGTATCAGATCCGGGTTTGGTAATGATTAAAGCTCACAAGTTTCAGTTCCCATGGTCAGTTCCCATAGTTAGGGCCAAGTTAAAATTTTCCATCCTTACACATATCAGTGTGTGTGTTCATGTGGATTGGGTGTCTTCCTCAATTGCCCCCATCTTAATTTTGAGACAGGGTCTCTCACTGAATCTGGAGCTCACTGGCTGACCACTATGTTCCAGGGAGTCCCCGTGTTTCTGCTTCGACAGCGCTGGGGTGTCTGACCTATGCCACAGTGCCTGATTGTTCCGCAGGTGCTGGGAATCCAAATCCAGAGCCTATGCTTGCACAGAAGAACTGGACCAAATCAATCACCTCCCAACCCCCAGCCTCTAACTAATGCTTGTTTTTTACTGTGTGTATATGGCATAGTATTGAGAAACCGAAAGCCAGGTTGTTACCCCAAGTTAAATAAGAACGTGCTGACATTTTACCTTTCTTCATAGATTCCTTTTCCATTCCTTCCTTGTATGTATACAAGAGTTCGTCAACTTCTTGCAGATCTAGAAAGCCCGAGCCATCATTGTCCCACTTTTGAAAGAGGGCTTCTAGAAGAATCTCCTTCCGGACTCGAAAAGCATTTTGTCTGGCCTAGGATACAAACAGGACAAGAAGCACAGGAGGAAGAGTCTTCACTGTGCTGGCTGGCAGCCTGCGTTTAAGCAAGTGTGGCACTTTTATTTGTAGAGGGAACACAGACACTGAGTTCCACTCTCCCCTTTTGTTTTTGTTGTAGTTTTGTTTGTTTGTTTTTTTAAGACAGGGTTTTTCTCTGTGTAGCCCCTGGCTGTCCTGGGCTCCCTTTGTAGACCAGGCTGGCCTTGAACTCATGGAGATCTGCCTGCCTCCTGAGTGCTGGGGTTAAGGACATGTGTAGGGCTTGATTTTAACCTCCTAATTGCCACTTTCCTGTTTCACTTCTCAACCAAAGTATCCAGGAATTCTCTGTATGAGACCAAAACACTTCAGATTAGAAAAGGTTAAGTTTTTTTTAAAAATTATTTCTTTCCACCTCTTTCTTGGATATTTAAAACTATAAAAACACATAGATGGCTCCAACTGGTTTTTAAATTTTAATTTTTTTATTAATTACAGTTTATTCACTTTGTATCCTAGCTGTAGCCCTCTCCCTTGTCCCCTCCCCCTCTGACCCTCCTATCCTTCTATCTGGCTTTTTAAGGGCATATATTTTATAATGAAAAATAATGAATAAAAGACAGTGTTCAAATAACAACAAAAAATGTCTATGTTTTAAAAAGTTCCTTGTGAGGCCGGAGAGATGGCTCAGCAGTTAAACACATTCTGTTGTTCTTCCAGAAGATACAGGTTAGATTCCCAGCACCACATCTGGCAGCTCACAACTACCTGTACGTAATTCTAGGTTTGGGGGATCCAGAGCTTTTGGCTTCTGCATACACTTACACTCATGTACACGTACACAGACACGCACAAACACACACAATTAAAATAAATATTTTTAAAAGAAAAATGTTTATATTCAACATTTATTTAGCCTAACATTGATTTTCAACACATTTTTTTTTAGAATTTTCACTGGATAATTTATTAATTAGATAATAATGTACAATTATTGAACTACTGACCAAATTGATTTAATTTTAAAAAGAATGCATATACCAGCCATAGTCACACATATCTATAGTCCCAGAAGTAATTTTTGTTTTTTTAATTAATTTTTATTAATTACAGTTTATTCACTTTGTTTTTTTTTCTTTAAGATTCATTTATTTATTATTTATACAGTATTCTGCCTGAATGTGAGCCAGCAGGCCAGAAGAGGGCACCAGATTTCACTATAGATGGTTATGAGCCATGATGTGGTTGCTGGGAATTGAACTCAGGACCTTCGGAAGAACAGACTGAGCTCTTCTCTCCAGCCCCCAGTTTATTCACTTTGTATCCCAGCTGTAGCCCCTTCCCTCACCCCTTCCCAATCCCACTCTATCTCCCTCATCTCCTCCCATGCCCCTCCCTAAGTCCACTGATAGGGGAGGTCCTCCTCCCCTGTCCCTCTGACCCTTTTGATTAAGGGAAGGGGGCCAAAGGGATATCAAGCCTGAACTTAGGTTGAGATGACTCAGAAGGATGATGAGATTACTTGAATAAAGATGGTGAAACTAATACCTGCATTTCACATGATACAGAGTAGGTTGCCCATATGAGGTAATGTGTGTGCACTCACCTACCACTTAGGAAACATGTGCCCCTGGGGGCCCACGAGTAAAAACACACACCCAGGCCTGAGCACACCTAAGTACACACATTTGCACATGCTCTCACAGGGCAGACGGTGCACACACATATCTACACATCTACACATACCTGGACTGTGGGCTTCAAAGCACAGAGACAAAGCTGAACCATGAGCCGTCTCTTGCCAGAAGCAACCATCTCATTTTTAAGACAGTGCGTTCTCTGGAGTGTGGTCTTATTAAGCAGAAAGGTATTTAATGACTTTGTTGGCTGAAACAAAGTGGCACACTTGGCCGTACTTTCTTAGTGGTTGTTTGTTTTTTGAGGCAGGGTTTCTCTGTGTAGCCCTGGCTGTCCTGGAACTCCCTCTGTAGACCAGGCTGGCCTCAAACCCACAGAGATCCACCTGCCTCTGCCTCCCTGAGTGCTGGGATTAAAGGTGTGTGCCACCACGACTCAGCTTGGTTGTACAGTTTTAAAGAGGTAGCACAGTGAGAACAATGGACGTTGGAAGATCTTACGTGCTGCATTGGTAGATGTTACCCACCTGTTCTAAGGCTCTCATTTTCTCTTGCTTTGTTTCAGAATAGTTCTTCTGAAAAAAGGATACGAGGTTCTGGCTGACCTTTAAGGGGGTGTCTTCACCGACAAATGTCTCTAGGAGTTGCACAAACTGCAGCAAGTTGAGGGAGGTCAGACTGAATGCGCTCCTCCCTTTGATTTCCTTGTAGGTCTGAATATTCCTAACAATCCCATGCAGGTCTGTAAAGCAGGAAAATGTATCAGGCGGTAAAAGAAACACGTCTCTCGGATTTTAGGGGGAAAGCAAGTACCTGTTACAGAAGCCTCCCATCCCATTTTTTGGTGTATTGAGAATATGAGGCTTTTCATGTCCCAAGCATGGAGGCGGCCCCCGAGCTAAAGCCCTGGCCCCAAAACCTACTGGTTTTGCCTCTCAGGAATCCATGTTCCCTCTGTGATGACAGCATCCATTATTTTCTTTGGAAAACAATTCTCTTTCACTGTCAGTTTAGAGGAGGAGTGAGATGGCAGTGAACCTTCCCCCCTCCTCTTGTTCCACCAACGTGTGATGTACGATTTGGTCAAGAATTCATATATGACAACAATGAAACGTACTACAGACCAATGAAAATCAGAATCACTAGGGTAATTTTTATGTTGCATTCTGATTGCAGAATTAGTAGCATGTAATATGTAGACAGATGCCCTTGTGGTCATCTTTGAGACAATGTCAAGAAAACTGCCTAAAATTGGAAGTGACAAGAAATGTGGCTGAGAGGCCAAGAGAGGCTGTGCCCTGTCGGAACTGGTTATGCGTGAAGCCAGCGACACCCTGGGCTTCCCAGTTAAATGTGTTAGTAGATGCTGCACACCAGCCCATCTCCCCGAGTGTTAGCTGATACGTCTGTCTCAATGTGACAACATCATATTTCATAAAACGCCAGCCTACTGACTTCATGCTTCATTTGTTCATCGATTCAATCACTCGTGCCCTTATGCCATCTCTTTGGAAATCTGATGTAACTTCAAAATGATTACTCATGAGATTTTTAAAACACTATCAATAAAAACTGACATAGGTAAGAGTATGAACTTGCTGGTCATAGGAACTTGACAAACATCATGCATGCTCATTAAAATATTTTGAGGACAGAATGTGTTATTTGGGCTTTGAGAAATGGCTCAGAGGGTAAAAGCACTTGCTGAGCAACCACGAGGAGCTGGGTTTCTATCCCTAGCACCCATGTGAAAACCGGGTGCAGTAGCATGTGCCTAAAATCCCAGTGCTATTGGGATGTAGAGAGACAGGTCCCCGGAAAATGCTGAGCAGCCACTGTAGCTGGAACAGCTTCAGGTCTCAGTAACAGAAGAAGACACAACAGCAACCTCTGTTTTCCACATACAATGCATGGACGCACGCACGCACACAACCATGCATAAGCGCACACGCATGCATGAACTGCATGAGTAAACACCAATTAGTAAATCAATTAAATTGAAAACAGGCTTTGAGAGATTGCACATAGGAAAACAGTCTTGATCTAACTGTAATTAGTTCTACGACTTAAAGTGATGGGGAAAATATAATAAAATAGCATTTAAAAACGTGAGCATTACTTAAAACCATCACAGCTAAATGTGTGGATTATCTGATAGCTAAGAGCTGCTCTCTAATCTGTTCAATGGTTCTTTTACTCATTACGTCTTCATAGACAAGACGGGCTCAGCTGTCTAACTGTTTGGGTGTAGAACTACTAGAGAAATAAATACTTTGTTATTTTGTGTGTGTGTGTGTTCTAACATCTGGCTCCTTTTGTATGCTTGGATCATACTTTTAAAGCGGTGTCAGAACAGTACGACAGTTGAGGTATAGGAATGCCAGAGTGTACATTTGAAATGCTCTGTCTAAGAGCATTTACCACACTACACTGCCACCAACAGCGCATCCCTACCCCCTACCACACCACAAGCAGTAGTGTGTACATCACCACCAACAGCCTATCACCATCCGTGGTGCATGACACCACCGACAGCTTACCACCGACAGCTTACCACCGTCAAAAACACCCATCTTGTTTCCAGGAACAAGAAAGTGTAAGGATATCAGTATGCTTTGGTTAAACCCAGTCTTCACTAGGCCCAGTGGTAAATTGAGGTCACGAACTGGACTGTCACCTGCACATCCTAGTTTCTCTGTCAATGAGTACCTGCGAATCGGGGGTCCCCACAGATGATTTTGGCCTGTTCCTCATCTTCAGATCTGCAATGCTTCGTCTTCCAGTCAGAAAAAAAAAATTCACCTGCAAAAAACACGTTCCACAACACAGCCCATTTCATTTTAACCATGTTTTCCCTCTAGGGTACAAAGGGAAGGAAGGTTAGTTGAAGTGAGGAGTTACCTGACCAGAATTTTCCTTCTATATGTTGGGGCTTTGGTTCACAGGCTTTGTCTTTCTGAGGACCCTTTTCCGAATGTTCTAAGGGGAAAGGAAGGAAAACAACAGGGCTGTTGTGGTGACTGAGATCGTAGGAGTGTTTGCCGTCAAACCCAAGACTGAGTCTAAGCCCAAGGATTCACACAGGACAATAAAGTAACTGACTCCTGAAATCTTTCCTTTCACTTCCACACCTGAGCTGTGGCATGTGTGCGTATATCACACACACACACACACACACACAGGGAAGGGAGAAAGAGACAGATACACACAGAGAAGAAAAGGAAGTTCCTATGGATTAGAAATAACTCGTTAGACATTCTGAATGTCTTAATGATGAGACAAATTCCTTGCATACACAACATCCAAACCCCAAGCCCTTCTTCACATAGGTGTGGCGTAATCCACCATAATGAAATCACTTAATAATTTTAATTGTTTTGAGAAGCTCTGTGGCAAAAACTATTTGTTTGGCTACACAAAGTGAGGCTACATTTTCTTGGCTCTCTTGTAGCCAAGTATTGCTAGATGTCTACATTCTAACCAGTGAGGTGAACGAATGTTGAAATTCAGAGGCCTGGAGAGACGGCTTAGTCTTTTGAGAGCACTTGCGGGCTGAAGAGAGTCTAGGCTCTGTTCTTAGTTCTTGAACTCCAGTTCCAGAGGGTCTGACTCCCTCTTATGGCCTCTGTGGGTACTGCACACATGGTACCGATGTGTACAAGTAAAACTCCCATGCACATAAAATACAATTTAAAAATATTTGAAATTCAGAGTGTCTTCTACTTGAAATATACCTTTTGGAAACTCTTCTAGAAAAAATGTAAAACTGAAAGGTGCAAATGTCTGTTTTTGTTTTTTTGTTTCTGAAACAGGGTCTCTCTATGGAGCCTTGGCTGGCCTGGAACTCACTATGTAGACCAGGCTGGCCTCCAACTTGTAGCAATTCACTTTCCTGTGCCTCCTCAGAACAGAGATTAAAGGCATATACCACTATGTCTGACCCATTTATTGTTGAAATAGAAGAAAAATTAAGTCACTTGCTTTTTTTTTTTTAAAGATTTATTTATTTATGTATATGAGTGCTCTGTTTTCATGCACACCAGAAGAGGGCAGCCTATTTCAGTCCACATGATTGTGAGCCACCATGTGGTTGCTGGGAATTGAACTCAGGATCTCTGGAAGAGCAGCCAGTGCTCTTAACCACTGAGCCATTTTTCCAGCCTGTCACTTGCTTTTAAAACAAAAATGTTTCAGCCTTTTAAAAGCCTAATTAAAAGCCAGGTGGTAGTGACATATGCCTTTAATCCTAGCACTCAAGAGGCAGAGGCAGGTAGATCTCTGAGTTCAAGGCCAGCCTGGTCTACAGAGCAAGTTCTCAGACAGCCAAAGCTGCACAGAGAAACCCTGTCTCAAAACCAAAACACAACAACAATAACAAAACCAATTTAAAAAAATAGCTAGACTTCTTCTTTTTGTACAAATGAAATTCTAGGAAAATTAAAAATAAGCATTCTGGTTTTCATTTAACTGAGAGTTCAATGTCTAGACTCAAATACTGGTGCTGTTTTTGTGACATGGTATGCCAGGAGAGATCGTAACTTACATGAGCGCTTTCTGAAAAGTTTCCTTTAACAGCCACTCCAGAATACAGGAAGTTTTATAAAATTACTTAAAAACACCTATGAAACATGATTTTTATAGACCGGAATAACTACCTTTTTTGCTGCCGCCTACTGGACGATCTGTTTTGCTGGATGTGGGAACTTCCTCCTGCTTCTCTTTCGTGGCACCGCTTTCCTGTGACTGTGAAGCCGAGCGCTCTTCGAGAGCGGTGCTTGTGTGTGGTGTCTGTTGTGACTCACGATGGGAGTCTTCTGCTATGGATACTCTACGTGGTCTATAGTCTGAAGCTGACCATTTGCGCCCTGATCCCTTGCGATGACTTATGGAACCTTTGCGATGTCCATGATCTCCCGAGGATCCTTTGCGCGATCCTGTCTCTGAACCCTTGGTAGACCCGCTATCTATAGAAGACCTTTTGCGTTGTCCTGCTGTTGACATTCTGCGTTGCTCAAGTTCTGAAACTGACCCTCTCTGCGAGTCTTCCTCTGCGAATGACCCTCTGAACGATTCTGCTTCATAGTCTCTGTTTGCGTCTTGCCCTGTCAGTGGCTCTGGCTCTGCTGCTGAGGTTTTTTGGGACCCTTGCTCTGCAGCCGACCCTCTTTGCTGGGCTTGTTCTCCCGATGAACTCTTCCTGGGCCCTTGCTCTGCAGCCGACCCTCTCTGCTGGGCTTGTTCTCCCGATGAACTCTTCCTGGGCCCTTGCTCTGCAGCCGACCCTCTCTGCTGGGCTTGTTCTCCCGATGAACTCTTCCTGGGCCCTTGCTCTGCAGCCGACCCTCTCTGCTGGGCTTTTTCTACTGGTGAACTCTTGCTGGACCCTTGCTCTGCAGCCGACCCTCTCTGCTGGGCTTTTTCTACTGGTGAACTCTTGCTGGACCCTTGCTCTGCAGCCGACCCTCTGAGTGATCTTG
Organism: Pachyuromys duprasi; assembly: GCA_028658305.1. Taxonomy (NCBI): domain Eukaryota; kingdom Metazoa; phylum Chordata; class Mammalia; order Rodentia; family Muridae; genus Pachyuromys; species Pachyuromys duprasi. The sequence continues at coordinate 40,488,423 of CM053746.1, read as the reverse complement.
TCTCTGCCAATGACCCTTTGTGAGATCCTTGTCCTGAAGCATATGTTTTGCGGGACCCTTTGCCCTGTCCTTGTCCTCCGGTTGACCCTTTGTGGGGTCTCTGTTCTTTGCCTGGCGTGTCTGGTGATGGCTCTTGGCCTGCACTTGTCTCTTTCCGCTGTTGTTCTTTTTCCTGGGCTTGGCCAACAAGTTTTCTAGTAGCTAATGTTTTCATCTCTAAGAGCAGTTCATCAAAGTCTTCATAAATGTGCTTCTTAGCATCCATGTCTCCCCAGAACTCAGTCAACTCTAACTCTTCGAATTCGATAAATGGCCCTAATGCAGACAACACAGGATTTAATCTAAATAACTGATCTTACAGTATAGAACCAGTAATCCCAGCACGTGGGAGGCAGAGGCAGGAGGATCTCTGTGAGTTCCAGGCCAGCCTGATCTGCAATGAGTCCAGGACAGCCACGGCTCTGTTACACAGAGCAACCCTGTCTCAGAAAACTGACACCAACCAACCAATCAAATAAATATCAGAGCTATGTGTGGTAGCACATGCCTTTAATCCCAGCACTGGGGAGGTTGAAACAGGCAGATCTTTGTGAGTTTGAATCTAGCTTGGTCAACGTAGCAAGTTCCATATGTAAAGAGATCTTGTCTTAACAACAAAACAAACAAAATATCAGGTATCTTTTGCTGCAAGTAGATAATGCAAGGGAACATAAGAATTCTCAGTACTGTGAATTAGTTATCAACCCTCCTGAAAGGTGTGGTTTACAAGAGAAACATATCTCTTTGTTATTTGGAGTGCTGCTTGGATTACTAAAACAAGTGAAATTGTCCCTAATCTTTGTGGCCCTTTTCCATACAACAAGCATAGCACAGAGATGGGGAATGGAACTGCCTTTCCATCTCAAATATTTTTAATCTACAGCACAGGCTGGAGAGACGTGCCTGCTGCACACACAGATGATCACGGTCTGATCCCTAGAACTCACAGAGAGGTAGAAGAGGAGACTCGAGTCCGCAAAGCTGCCCTCTGACCTCCACATGTGCTGTGTGGCATGCAAGCACCCCTCACACACACACACACCACACTCACACTCAAATAATAATAAATTAAAAGTTCTACACTACAAGGAATGAATGCTAGCCGACATCAATGACAAACTCTTCCTTGCTTTGCTTTCCATCCCTTTCTTTTTCTTCAAGTTGTCTTTAGTCCACAACCCGTCTTCTATGACTTAGGTGGACATGTGCTTTTCTATGCAAAGGAGTGCGAGTGCAGCTCAGGGGTACACTGTGTGCTTAATTTAAGTTCAGTTTCTAGGACAGAAGAAAGCGAGGGAGGAAAGGATGAAGGAAAGAGGGAAGGACTTCAGGGAAATACTGGCAACAAAATCTGCTGGGTGAGACAACACTGGCCCGTGATGCCAGCACTCAAGTGAGGTGGCGAGACTAAGATGCCCAGGATTAACTGAGCAACACAGTGAGATGCAGCCAGAAGAAGCCACCCCCTCAGGTAAGACTCCATAAAATCCTGGAGTCTGTGCCTGTCCCCCCTCCTTCTCAAAATCCTTAGTAATTAAGCCAGAACGCTGCGGCTCCTCCAGCTTTTTGTAGACTACAAAGATTCCTAAGTATCTAAGTAACAAGTGTATGTATAGAAGTAAGATGAATCAGCCATTAAAAGACATTCTTTTCCTGTAATCCCAGCATTCCGGGAGCCAGAGGCAGGAAGATTTCTGTGAGTTTGAGGCCAGTCTGGTCTACAAAGTGAGTCCAGGACAGCCAAGGCAAATAGAGAAGCCCTGGCTTGAAAACAAACAAACAAACAAACAGACAGACATTCTCTTTTAAAAATAAAATAAAAATAGGACTGGAGGCGCTGAAGAGATGGCTCAGTGGTTAAGGGTACTGACTGCTTTTCCAGAGGACCCAAGTTCAAATCCCAGTACCCACATAGCAGCTCATAACTGTCTGTCATTCCAAATTCTGACATTCTCTCATAGACACACATGCAGGTAAAACACCAATGCACATAGAATAAAGATAAATATATTTAAAAAAAAACAGGGCTGGAGGGTGCCTTGGAGGTACAGGAGCTTGCTGCCACCTAGAGCTGAGCTGGACCCTCTGGACAAATAGGGTAGAAGGAGAGAACTTACAAGCTGTCTTCTGACTTCCACAGGAACGCAATGGCGCTCTCTCTCTCTCTCTCTCTCTCTCTCTCATGATAAATAAGTAAATGTAAAAAAAAAAAGAAAAATCTGTAATAATATTTAAAACGTATAGAAGAATATTCTAATATGTAAGTACACATGTATATTTTGCATAAAAACATGTGAGTAAAGCTGACTGGGCAAAGGAAATACCTTCCGTAGAAATGTCAGAATTCTAAGTTAGAACTGAAAATGGAATAACCATTTTTTAAACTTAATTTCCAAAGCATTCAAATTATCACCAAAGCCTTTATTCACTGAAACAACTTTTAAAGTTTGTTCTAGCTAAGTTCTGATATGACACAAGTTTGAATATTGCACTCTCGTGAAAAAAAAAAACAACCATTTAGTTGTGAGGAAGAGTGAATGTGTGGGAATATGAACAAGCATGCAAGCTATGGCTACTGTGATCTAGGGAGATGACGTGAAGAGACGCCATGGGAGCGGAATGAGCCATCGTGCTATCATTGCTGGGCAACCCCCAGCCTCCACGCACTCTTACCTCTGCGTGCCACTTACACTGTCTTGGGTTTCGGAGTAAACTCCTAGTGGTTTGTGAACTTTGATCATAGAATGCTTCCAGCAAGGCTAGTGTCCTCTGCCGGTGCAGAACCTTCACCTGTACAGAAACTTTGCAATTAGTAGTTGCAGCAGAGCTGAAATTGTTATGATGCTAGATCGTGACTTTTTGAATAGCCTATCATTGTGACCACCACCTCCTCCATCATTATTATGAAACTAAAAACATTAAAATCAAGAAGCTGGATCCTGCCTGTAGGCTTATTCTCAACTCTCCCATTTTGTTACAAGCCAAAATGCCTTGGGCTTAGTGGATATTTAACAAATATTTGAGCTGGGCATGGTGGCACATGCCTGTAATCCCAGCATTCAGGAAAGCAGAGGTAGGTGGATCTCTGTGAGTACAAGGCCAGCCTGGTCTACAAAGTGAGTCCAAGGCTACACAGAGAAACCCTGTCATGAAAAACCAAAAGCCAAACCAGACCAAAACACCAAAAAACAAAAACCAAATATTTGTTGTGACTGGCATAACCTGCTGAATTCAGTGCATAGAACTCAGTTCTTACCTGATGAGACCCGTGTATGTCACATGCACTAACTGCTCCTTACTTGTCCTTCCATGTATTATTTTGAGAAGATTTTAATTACAGAAAAGCTTTAAAAAAGAAATGGTAAAGCTAACACCACCTGTGATCTTCGCAGCTGAAAATAGCAATTATTTAAAGTATACATGGGAGCCAGGTGCAGAGCCTGGTGTGGGGGGCTCCAGCCTGTGATCCCAGCACTCAGGAGGCAGAGGCAGGTGGATCTCTGTGAGTTTGAGGCCAGCCTGGTCTACAAAGTGAGTCCAGGACAGCCAGAGCTACACAGAAAAACCCTGTCTCGAGAAACCAAACCAAAACAAGAAGAGCTTAGTGCGGTGTAGAGTCCTTGTGATCCCAGCACTTGGGAGGTGGAGACGGGTGCATCCCGGAGGCTCTCTGGCCAGACAGTCTAGTTGACTTGGCAAGTTCCAGGCCAATGAGAAATTCCGTCTCAAAGAAACAAAAAAAGATCAACACCCAAGGTGTATTCGACTGATAAAATACATGTGTCATTCTTTAAACTGCCTTTTAAAAATTGTGTTTTTGGAAGAGGGTTGAGGCAAAATCTTGCTATATAGCCCAGCACAGCCTGTGATTTGGTAGGTAGCCCAGGTCAGCCTGGAACTCAGTATTCTGCTTTGGCTTTCCACGTTCTGGGACTACAGGTGTATGCTACCATGCCTAACTTCCAACGTGATTTTGTTAACTTTAGGCTGCAATCTAATTTGTGTAGATAGAGAAATATATTTTATTTATTTTAGGGGCTGGAGGGATGGCTCAGCAGCTAAGATCACTTGCTGCTTTTGCAGAGGACCCAGGCTCAGTTCTCTGCACCCATAAGGCAGTTCGCTACCATCAATAGTTTCAGAGGATTCAGCTCCCTCTTCTGGTGTCTATAGGCGTGTGCTGCATTTACACAATGCAGACAAAACATCCATACATGTAAAGTTAAAAACTAAATAAATCTTGAAGGAAAAAGAAGTATATTTTATTCACTTTAACTGCTATATAGTATATATGAAAACACTGTCATTTCTTACCATTCTTTTATTAATAGAAATTGGGTTCTTTCTAGCATTTTGAGAAAAATTTGCTTCAATGATTTTTGTACACACCCTGTGTGCACTCAGATACACTTTTCTAAAGTAAATATATGGAATTACTATCATGTTTTGCTTGTAAACTGGCTATTTCTTACTCTCTTCTGAACTGTGAAACTAACAACAAGCCTGATGCCAAGCCTGATGTCTAGTTCTAGGACACAAATAGACTGAGATGGCCACAGTTCCCATTAGCCCATCATCTGGCCACAGCAGGATAAGTATATCCAGAACCAACAAGCAGAGGGCTTATGACTGCCTTAGGGGCTTCACTTGGCTTAGTCCCTGGAGATGGCATGGCCTGTGGTCTTCTCCTCTGTGACCTGCCCGTCTTCCTGTTCCCACTCGGAACTGCAGCTTGACTAGTGCAGTAGCTTCTCCAGAAACTTCTGGCAGATTCCTTTGCAATTTTATCTTTTTCCCAGCTCTGGATTATCTCAGGTCTCTTTGAACTTCTTTACTTCTTAACCTCTTGTCGTTTTTCTGTAACATAGATGTGTGTGTGTGTTTACTATGTGGTATGTAACATGTGACGTGAGAATTAACATTAGCTGTTGGAACAGGAGTAAATAATCCTGTGTGTGCCCTAGCCGGGGCTGTAAGGAAAGCAGGAACATCTGGTAAGTGGCTGCTGTGGAAATGTCCGTGCCTTGTGAATTTACTGCTATTCAATAGATTCTGACATTGTGGAAAGACAAAAAGACAGAAAAGAACAAAAGAGAGAGACACACTCTCAAACCAACTTCTTAACTTCTGGTTGTCAGGAAGTCACAAGTGAGTGGAGGAGACGGAGTAAATGAGAGGGATTTCCTTTCTGAGCATGGACAGCGATTTTCCAAGGAGCCAGACCCTCCATCTCTTCTGCTTTCATGGCTCTTTCGTGTCATGGCGTGTCTGCCCTATCACTGGGGGTGCTATTTAGCATGACCAGTCATTATGATGAAGCTACAGGACATTTGGTGGCCTCTCCAGGACCAATTTCTATGGTATATCTTCTTCCACCCCTCATTTTAAAGATGGGCATTCATACCACTTTTTAAAATTTTTTTCATTTGCTTTTTCTCTTTTGTTTTTTTTTCCTGTTTTTCTTTTTCTTTTTAGTGCTTACATTTTAATCTAACTAGACAATATTTGAAAAAGCTTATTAGTTCTTTGCGAACTTCACGTTGTGCACCACACTCCCTCTCCTTTTTTCCCCTCATACCTGCCTTCCACCCTGGCAGCCTTCCTCCCAACAGAGGAAAAAAGAATCTTGCTATAGAAGCTGCATTGTGTTATGCTATGTCACACAGTACACTCTTCTGTCCACACATCTCCACTTGCAAATGTTCATCACAGTGAGTCATTGGTCCGGCTCCTGCTACACCATCAGTACCGGATCCTCACCGGGACTCCTCTCTGATATCCTGTTGTTGCCCTGTGTCGTGGAGATCCTGTAGTTTTGGATCTGTAGGACCAGTCCCTTCATGAGCTCCAGCAGTTCAGAGATGAAGTAGATGTTGGGGTGGGCCAGCTCAAAGCCCCGGATCTGGGCCTGAGCAGTATCTGAGCTGATCAGCCCTCCGACTGACAGTGTACTTTGCTGGGACCGTCACCATTCCCATTTCCAGAGATCTTCCGCCTGTTCCTCCTCATCTTCTCGCAGTTTCTGAAGGGGGAAGCAGCCTCTCCCTCACACCAGCTTCCTAAGTTCAGACTTTTTGGCCCGCTATTACGGACCAGATGACTTCTTCCCTGAGCTAGCCACTCTCCTCTTGCTTCTCTGCATGCTGGCTGGCCACAGATGCTTGTCTGTGAGTTTGAGGACTCTGCTTTCTGGAGCTACTAAACTTTGCTCTTATTCCAGTGAGCTCCCAAACAGTCTTACAGAGATTATGGGAGGCCTGGAAGGGTGCACCTAGACAGCCTTACAATACAGCAAAGCTAGCTTTTCCGATGGTGACCAGAAATGAGAATGCAGCTCTTTCTAGAATCTGACACATAATCACTGCTTCTCCTTCAGCCCCACAACCAATATATCACCATTCCTGAAGCATTTAGTGTACAGATAAGCATTCCCTAAATATCTCTGTGTCTCTCATGAACAGTTCTACAAGGTCCATCCTACCACATGAAAGCCGCTTATTTTTGTGGGATGAAAAAAATTCTGAAATGACTCAGTTGTTTGAAGTGTGTGTGTATGCAACATTTATTTAAACAGATACATTTAGGTTGTTTTACAAAGATGCACTAGCTTTAACTTTCACTAGGAATGTTTGGAAAGATGCGGTCTCTCTATCGTTGAGCACGTAGTTATTTTAGGAATTGTGAGCTGTGTTCTCTGTTCCTTTTTCTTCAGGAGCTTGAATGGTGTCCTGCCATCAGGGAAAGGAATGTTCTGCTTGCTGCCAATCATGGTGCTTGCCGACTGTGTGGTATACAAGCATCATGCCGCTTGCTCATTTGGGAGTTTTGTTATGGTTTTTTCTTTTTATACTGTCAGTTCCTGACAAAATCCTGGCTGTCTTTTTTAGAGCTATTCTTGGAGCTCCTCTGGACAGGCGACCCCTTTCACAGCGAGTAGTTAGGAATGCTGACCACTGGCCGTCAGGGTGAATGGAAGGCGCTCTCAGGTCCGTCTACTTAGACCGCCTTCTGCTGTCCTTAAATCTCCCCCCCCCCCCCAGTCTCTTTCTCGGGCTTTCCAAATATTCACAGTGTTACCTTCAGCCACCAACTCTCATTAGGGCCAAGGAATGGAGAATCAGGTACTAACCTAATTTAGAGGCGCAGATGACCTCTAAGTCTTAGCTAATCAGTCTCCAGCTTCCTCCTCCCACCAACTGGCCCCAGTTTCCTAGTAAAAGAGAAACTGCTTTGATACTATCTTTTTATACTATTATCTATTCTCCCTTGCTCTTTGGTTCTCTAGTCTTTCTTAAGAACTCAGTATTTTTGTTGTAAAATTCAGACTTTCTAAATGTTTGTTTTAGCCACTGCTAAGAAGAAAATATTATCCAGAAATTCAATTGACTTTTGTATTCCAGATTCTACCTTCCTTCCAAGAGCACCACATGACTGTTTAATGACGGGGGAAAAAACGAGGAGCACAAGCAAACCTCTGCTGCTTTCTCCAAATATTATCCCACCATATTGACCATGACACTGGGGTTACTGTTGAATTAATTGGCCAGCAGACAGTAGTTGCCTTCCAGGTATTTTACCAGGAAATAAAAAATCATGACACCAGAATAACCCAGCAAATTCTGTCAAAGAGGCACTGTTCAAAGAGGCATTTGTGGATTTCATAGACTCTATTCCTGATTCAAGTTAAATTAGCAGGTGTCTGAGAACCTAGATAGCAATAGGTTAGTTCTTTTTTGAGAATTAGTTTTTTCTCAGCTGGTTGTGGTGATTCAGACCTGTAATCCCAGCACACAGGAAGTGGAAGTGGGGGGACTGCAAATTCATGGCCTGCTATGGCTGCATAGCAAATTCTAAGCCAGCCTAGGCCATAATAATGCGCTCTGGTATAGAAAGAAAGAAACAGAGATAGATAGATAGATAGATAGATAGATAGATAGATAGATAGATAGATAGATAGATAGATAGATAGATTTTTAAATTTTGATCATGTCTGCTGTCATGTGTGTCCTTTAAAGTGGCTATAAAGCTGAGCGTGGTGGTACTTACCTTTAATCCCAGCACTGGAGACAGAGGCAGGCATATCTCTGAGTTCAAGGCCAGCCTGGTTTACAAAGTGAGTTCTAGGACACCCAAGGCTACGTAGACAAACCAGTCTTGAAAAACCATAAATAAACAAGCAAACAAATGAATGAATAAGTAAACGTGGCTATCAGAGCCAGCAAGATGGCTCAATGGGTTAAGACCCTTGCTACCAAGGCTGCCAACCTGAGCTCAATCCTTGGGACCCACATGGTGGAAGGAGAGAGATGACTTCAATGAGAAATTACTTTTGTCCTCTGACCTTCACATGTTCACCAAGGCATGTGCATGCATATTTATACAATCCATCACAGACACAGACACATGTCCTAAGAAAAGTAACTGACTCATTTATTAGAGACACTAATTATATCACATAGGATCTCTCTCTTTTTTTAAATTTATTTATTTTTATCTCAATCACAGGTTAGGTACTTTGAATCCCAGGCGTAGCCCCCTCCCTCATTCCCTCCTCCCCTCCCACTCCTTCCCTCATCTCCCTCCTCCCCACCCCCTCCAAGTCCACCAACAGGGGAGGACCTCCTTTCCTTCCATCCAACCCCAGCTTATCCTGTCTCCTCAGGGCTGGCTGCAATGTCCTCCCCTGGGATCTAGCCAGTCTGTCACTCCCCGGCATGTATGGTGGAGGGTCAAAGAGTCAGCCATCAAGTTCATGACTGAAACAGTCCCTGTTCCCCTCACTAGCGTCTTCAGTCTGACACCAAGCTATCATGGGCCTCATCTGTGCGGGGGTTCCAGGCCACATCCACACATGGTCCTTGATTGTAGAAACTGTCTCATACAAGACCCTTGTGCCCTGCTCAGTTTGGTCTTTGTGGAGCTCTTGTTCTCCCCAAGTCTCAACAACCTCCCCCAGATCTATCATTACTTCTCGCCCTCTGTCAGAGGCTTGATCGCGAGTCTTAATATCTGCTCTGATACATCGCTACATTGACCCCCCTCCCAGAGGTCCTCTTTGGCATGCTTGTTTTCTCCTCCACTCAATGTCCATCCCATTTGTTCATTCAAACAAGCATTGATCATACCAACCTGGGTCCTCCTTCTTGTATATCCTCTCTAGGTGTGTAGATTTCAGCTTGAACTTCCTATCCTATAGGTTTATATAAGTGAGTATATACCATATGTTTCTTTCTGCTTTGGGGATACCTCACTCAGTATGATCGTTTCCAGGTCCCACCATTTGCCTGCGAATTTCATACATAGGATCTCTTTAATGACTACCTTCAGGAGAAATATTTGGTTATATTACAGCCCCCAATCTATATCTATCTCTGTCTCTCCCTCTGTCTGTCTGTCTATCTATTTCACTTTTGTGTCTGCAGGTACATATGCATGCATGTAGAGGCCAGAGGACAATCTGATCTTTTGCATTAGGGCCTCTCAGTGGCCTGGAACTCCTAGCCCTGGGATTTTAAACACATGCCACCATGCTTGGCTTGTTTTGCTTTGTTTTGTTTTGGTCTGTTCTGTGTATCCCTGGTCATCCTGGAGCTTGTTTTACAGATCAGGCTGGCCTTGAGCTCAGAGATTCCTCCTCCTCTGCGTTCTGAGTGCTGGGATTTTTCTCCTTGAGTTTTATATGGGTTCTGGGGGTTAAACTCAGGTCCGCATGTTTACATGGTGAATACTTTTACCAACTGTGCTATTTCCTCAGCCCCTTCAACACTTTTCTTAGCAAGAGTTTATATCTATCTTACTAAAAATGGCCACAGGTATGCTCTGTTAGCTGTATGTCTCCCTGCCCCTTCACTCTCACTAGCGGAAAGCTTAGATTCAAACTTGTAGATAACCGTTCCAGATATTTAGGTCACTGTTTCATCAGTCTCCTCTCTATTCTGGCCCCTCCACTCCCTGGAATTTTATCTATTTTTGTGAATGTCCTTAAATCCTTTCTGGAAGAGGCGTTTATGGGTGCAGCTGGCATGACTCACACTGTGCATGGCCCTGCTCATACTAGTGAGGAATACAGTAAGGGTGGCTAACGGGGACCCTAAGAAGCCAAGGGTATGAAGTCCATTTATATCTTCTTTGTGTAGACATGCAGAGAGAAGAACATAAGAAGAAAAACCCAGAGGCCTCTGTCAAGTTTGCAGTATTTTCTCAGAAGCACTTTGAGAGGTAGATGACAATGTCTGAGAAGGAGAAATCTTTCTTTTTTTTTTTATATTAGTTGCAGTTTATTTACTTTGCATTCCAGCTGTAGTCCCCTTCCTCACTCCCTCCCAATCCTACCGTCCCTCCCTAAGTCCACTGATAGGGGAGGTCCTCCTCCCTTTCCATCTGACAGAGAAGGAGAAATCTAAAGGTGAATGAAATACGTCTGGCCAGGAAATGAAGGGTTATGGTCTAGATAAAAGAAGCAAGAAGAAAAAAGATCTAATACCATGCAGAGACCACTGTTTGGATGTTTCATTCCCTGTTTTGATTTCTGCACTAAGATCAAATCTGCAGACCCTGGCATCTCTATTGGTGATGTGCACCAACAGTGGGTGACATGCAGAATAGCTCAAGTGGCAGAGAAAAGCAGCTACGTGTCACTCGGGCCAAGGCACTGAAGCAGCATGGGAAGGAGGCTTCTGACCATAAGTCTGAAAGGATGGTGCTTTGAACGAGAATGGAACCCAGTTTTACTCACGTGTTTGAATGCTTGGCCCATAGGGAGCGGCACTGTTAGGAGGTGTGGCCTTGTTGGAGTAGGGGTGGCCTTGCTGAAGAAAGTATGTCAGTGTGCAGGAGGGATTTGAGGTTTCAGATGCTGGAGCTAGGCCTGGTGTAGCAGTTTCCTGCTGCCTTCGAGTTAAGATGTAGGACTCTCAGCTCCTTCTCCAGCACCGTGTCTGCCTGCACGCTGCCATGCTTCCCACCATGATGATAATGGAAAAAAAAAAAACAAAAACAAAAAAACCCTCTGAAACTGCAAACCACCCCCAATTAAATCTTGTCCTTTACAAGAGTTGCCTTAGTTGTGGTGTCTCTTCATAGCAATAGAAACCCTAAGACAGAAAGTCTGATGGCACAAAACATCCCACAAAAGTTTGCAGAAAAAGGCAGAAGAGGAAGCGAAAAGGAAGGCAAGGGGAAGAATAAAAAACACTCTCCCTTTGACTGCCTTTGAGTAGGGACACACTGACCTCTCTGTCTCTCTCTGTCTCTCTGTCTCTGTCTCTCTCTGTCTCTCTGTCTCTGTCTCTCTCTGTCTCTCTCTCTCGACAGGGTCTTACCTATTGTAATTCTGGCTGGCCTGAACATCTCTGTGTAGACCAGGCTGATCTTTAATCCACAGATCTCTGTCTGCCTCTGCCTCCTGAGTGCTGGTATTAAAGGCACGTGCTACCATACCCGGCTTTGACACATCTCTTATTTGAGTTCTGTCTGTTGCCTTCATTCACTTTAATTGTAAAATTCCATCATGATCATATAATAGTTTCTCAAGGTGTTAGTGGTTTGCATGAAGTGGCCATTGGTGTCTGGATACCCTCAAGCTGTAGAAGTTCCACATATTAACATTTTTAAATGAAAAGGTAGAGGCTGGAGGGATGATGGCTCGGGCGTTAAGAACATGAATTAGTTATTTTTCTGTTGCTGTGAGAAAACGCCACGACAAAGCAGCTTACAGAAGGTGTTGCTTGGGCTTATGTTTCAGAGAGACAGCGCGGTAGCAGGTGGAAGGCCTGCAGTTTATGCCGAGTTCACACCTCAGCCACTCTCGAATGGCAGAGATCTAAGGGGGAGAGAGTGAGGCCTTTTCATTCCAAAGCCCACCCCAGACGTCCTTCCTGCATCAAGTCCACACCGTCTAAACCTCCCCAAACAGCACCACCCACTGGAACCAACTGTTCAAATGCCCAAATTCAAATTTCTTGTTCAAACCGCCACACAACACTTGTTGCCCTTGCAGAGGACTTGGGTTCAGTTCCTAGCGCCCACATGCTGGCTCACAACTTCCTGTGACTCCAGATGGAGAAATTCCAGTGCCCTCTTCTGGCTTCCTTGGGCACTATACACATGTGGCACATAGACACACATGTAGGCAAAACAAGTATACATATAACGTGAAATAAACCTGTCAAATAAATGAGGCGTGTTGTGTTCTTACGCCCCCGTTTGCTCTTTGCATGAAGCCCCTGAAACTGTTTTTGGCATTTTGTTTTCAATTTGCAAGCTGTAAGGTCAGCACCAATGTATATATCTAAGATTTGTAAAGGCTCCTGATGCCCCTTTCTCTACGTGGAGGCTGGGGGAGGGGAGGGTGCTGTCGGAGGAGCTGTGGCTCAGGGGATGCGCTGAGAGGCTGGAGCTGCGGACACTGTGGCCTCCATTTCACTTTGAATTGTCCTGCTTTTTGTTTGTCTGTTTTAATATCATTTTTTATCTATTACAATTTATTCACTTTTTATCCTAGCTGGAGCTCCACCCTTGTCCCCTCCCAACCCTGCCTTCCCTCATCATCTCCCATGCCCCCTCTTCAGTCCACTGATAGTGGAGGTCCTCCTCCCCTTGCATCTGACTGACCCTAGCCTATCAGGTCACATCAGGAGTGGCTGCATTGTCTTCCTCTGTGGCCTGGTAAGGCTGCACCCCCCTCAGGGGGAGGTGATCAAAGAGTTTATGTCAGAGACAGCCCCTGTTCCCCTTACCAGGGAGCGCCTTTGGAGACTGAGCTGCCACAGGCTACCTCTGTGCAGGGGTTCTAGGTTATCTCCATGAATGGTCCTTGGTTGCAGCTTTTTAATGTAGAAATATGACATTCTATCACAACTCTTAGTGAAAAAAAGGAGGTGGTGATCAGTGGGTATGAGAATGTGTGAATTTTTTAAAGTTATATTCAGTACATTTCAAATGGCTTATTTATTTTTAAACTAGAACTCTTCATCATCAGCAAAGCCAAGAACTGTTGCTTCAATGAGAGCTGAACATAATTGTCAATGCTCTGCTGATTCTTGCCTGTTTATAGAGTATTGGAACATTTGTGAAGTTAAACAGTATGTCATTAAAAGTCACTTATGGGGATACAAATAAATAAATATAAGGTGTATTAAACATTTAAGTTAAATCTGCATCTACTATTCCAAGTGCGTTTGATATCCTCCTCCTGAACCTCATTCTTAGAAACGCTTTTGAATATGATTTTTTTGTTTTTAAGATCTAGCGTAAGGGGGTGGTTAGGTGCACTGGCTGCTCAGTCATGAGGACCACACTTCAGAACCCAGCACCCAAATAGAGTCACAAAGGCCCGTCGCTCCAGCTCCAAGGGATCAAAATCCTCTCTGTCCTCCGTTGGCAACTGTCCTCTCAAGAGATAGACTTAGAACAAGTTAAAAATGCTGAAAAGCAATGCCACTCGAGGTGTGGCCCAGGGTGGGCCCGTTCAAGAAGAAGAACGGTACAAACAAAAGTTTTCTAACATCTAGAAAACTTTACAAGAATTTGAGAAAGTAGCTGATGAGTCAGATTTTAATCTGATAGCTAAAAAGGTAGATTGTACTCTCTGCGTTTTTTTCCCCCCTTAGTAATCAATTTCATTATCAAACGGTGGTCAGTGGGCCACCATTGTCCAACAAAAAAATATCGGAAATTTAAAACATCACCGCAGCAATCACAACAAATAGTGTGAGAGGTGGACCCCATGTCTCACCTACCTTTCCAGTGTCACACTGTAGGAAGAGCTCAGCAAACATCTGCCTGCGCATAACACCTTTTACGATCTCCCGGAACTCTTCCGCGCTGTGGCAAAGGTGTTTAAGGAGTTCCTCAAAAACTTCGCTTTTCAGGTCTGCAATGTGTGAAGAAATGTACTGCAGAAAAAAGTAGGATAAATGATAACTTAAAACTGTGTTCTTTATTTGGATTTTCCCAACGGTTTTCAGACCATGCATGTGGTTGGTATTAGCTGTACCATGTTTTCACTTTTTTTTTTTTTTTGCTTATCATTTCAGGTGTTTTCGGTGAGTGCCGCTCTGTGGGTGTGTCTTAGTTCCTTTTCTATTGCCATGAAGAGACACCCTGAAATCAAACGGAAGGAGAGAGCAAAGAGAAACAGTCTTGATGTTCTCGAGGTCCCTGATCTGGTTTATTCCTAAAGCCCTTGGACCACGTGCACATCTTCATTCAGCCTTGCCAACTCGGTTTCTATCTCTTCTAATATGTAATTAACATGCATGTGAAAAAGTTCCAGTTTGGTAATTTGCTACTGAAAACTAGTCGTTTGTTTTAAATAGAGTGTGTTTTCCCATATTAATGAGAAAATTTAAAATTTTTTTCTTTCAAATTTATTTTGATTTTATGTGTATGAATGTTTTGCCTGCATGTGTGTTTGTGTACCACTTGAATACCTGAGGCTCCTGAAGGTCAGAAGAGGACATCAGAGCCCCTAGAACTGGAGTTACAGATAGTTATGAGCTACCATGTAGAAGCATGGGGTCAAACTTGGACCTTCTACACGGTCAACAGTACCTTTAACCACTGAGCCATCTCTCCAGTACAGCATGAGCATGCATTTAAAGGTGATTGTCCATCTTCTCATTAATATCATCTAGGCACATTTAGAATGGAGTATGTTTGGGGCTGGAAAGATGGCTCAGCATTTATGTACATTTGCTGCTTAAGCCTGAGGCCCAGCACCCACATCATTGTGAGGTGGCTCACAAATGCCTGCAGCAACAGCCCATCGCCCTCTTCTGACAGCGGAGGGAACCCACACACATGTTTGTACATAGTCGCACAGACGGAGACACCAGCAGATATACATACATTTTTGAAAGAGATAGATTTGTAGCCATGTGACTAGATTATAAACTATTACTCAACTTGCAAAAAAGTGTTGTGAGTTTGTTTGGAGGTCACATCTTCAGCCTGGCCTTAAACTTCTGAACCTCCTGTCTCCACTTCCTGAGATTACAGTTGTGTCCTACCATGCCTGGATTATGCTAGGCTGGGGTTTGGCGGGCAACCATTCTACCAACTGAGCTACCACCCTAGCCGTCAGTTGTCACAGTTAAGTTCTTATCTAATACCAGAGAAACTGAGTAGGACAAGAGGTTAGAATTTTGTCTGCGTTCAAAGCCTCATTTCTTTGCTCTTTCACTTGAAAAATGGGTTTCAGACTAGTAGCTATCTCAGAGGGACATGCTGAGGTCACGGGAATGTGTACACAGTACGCGCAGAGTCTGGGCATTCCATGTAATAACTTTATAGCCATTTCTCTTCTTTCCTCCCCAGGTAGTTAAGAATTGGTAAATAGCATTTTTTTTCTTTTAGAATAAGACAGTCCTCCCAGTTGACAGAAAATATATTCTTAGAAGAGCTGAACAAGATGAGTGATTTTTCAAAGCGTGGTCCATACACCAACAGCATGGCCTGAGAATGTGTTGAGAATACAGTTTGGAGCTCTGACCCTGACCTACTGCATCAGAAACCCTGGGGTTGAGATCAGTCTGTGTTTTAACAAGCTCTACAAGGGATATAGGTTTGCTAAAGTTTGAGAACCACTGAGCTGGATGGCGTAGGGTAATTGGTCCTAATTGGTTGGGTATCCTAAGATTTCATTCTTTAGTACTAATGACTTTCTGCTTGATTAGGAGACATTTTCTAAATTACTCATCTTGTAAAATTATTACATAAATGGCATTTTATATTGTGGATCAATCCTTTAATGTTAAAAAATATTGGCTCGTGATAAAAATATCACTTTATATTCTATTTAGCTTTTGGGAATTAATGCTAAAGCCATGTGGTTTTTTTGGGTGTAGGATTTTTACTGAATCCAAGAATTGGTTAAAACCTTTCTCTGAAAGTTCAACACTCTGGATTTATAACCTATGGGTTTTCCAAGTGAACATTTCCTAACTGTGATGTGTCAGTTATATAAAATAAAGATTACCAACCAGTCACCCACTTAACTACAAACTTAATTCTAAACAGAACAACTACAGAAAACTGACCAGGCCCTGTAAGAACAGAAGACACATGGAAATACATGGGAGCCTTTGTGTTTTTATATCCCTGCAAAGAATGAATCAAAATAAGTCTTTAAATTTATTTTAAGACTGAGTGATCTTCACTGTATTTATTCTTATTTATTTCACTTTTTTCGGGGGGGGGGTGTCAGGGCTTCTCTGTGTAGCCCTCTATGCCCTGGAACTCACTTTGTAGAGGCTAGCCCCAAACTCCTAGAGATCTGCTTGTGCGCGCCTCCCAAATGCTGGGCTCAAAGGCATGCCCTGCCATTGCCGCTCAGCCTAGCTTGTGTCTGCAAGTCTTGATAGTTTACAAGAAGTCTGCAAACAAGGAATGTGGAGTATCCAGTACAGAATGTGTTGGTGAGGAAGTGGTATGTTTAAACAGACTTTGGGTAGAAAACTAGATTTCCAGTCCCAGAGACATAGTTGAAACAAGAACAGTTACTGAGGGCCGGGGACACAGCTTAGTGGTAGAACATTCACAGCATGTACAAGAACATGGGTTTGATCACAAATGCCAGGCACAAAAAGGCAATTATTGCTAGTTAGACACTTAGATGTGCAGTAATACTCTTGAATTTGTCTGACTTTTCAAAACTCTGACTAGCAAATGAATTAAACAAAGGCCTCATTTAATACCCAGTAATAAAAAAAAATAGGGCTAAAACATACAATGTTGCCCCTTATTAGTGAACTATAGCAGAAAATATCATGGACCATGCTGTATTTCCCCTAAATTCCTATTGACCAAATCCTTAGTATCTCAGAATATGACTATATTTAGAGAGAGGGTTTTAAAAGATGTAATTAAGATGGGGCCTTGAGATGTAGGCCCTAATCAAGTAGGACTAATGTCCTTATATGAAAAAAAAATCTGGACACACAGAGCTGGAAGGCTAGATGAAGACACAGGGCGCACATAGTCATCTGCAAAGGAAAGAGACTGAGCATCACAGGGGATAATTAGCCATCTATAAACAAGGAGGCCAAGCTTCAGCATAAACCAACCTGGTTGACATTCGTCTTAGATTTCCAGCCCACAAAATCATAGGAAATAAACCTTTTTGTTATTTAATCCACTCAATCTGTAGTGCTACAGTCTGTGGTACTGTAGGTGATGAGGAATCACTGATCAGTCAGTTCCTGTTATGGATTTCTTACAGAAGAAGACCATTCAGGAAGGGAGATGTTGATGTAGAAGCCTTTCCATCTATTCCTTCTCATTCCTCTGGCATAGAATTCTCTCACCTCATCCTAAGGTTTCCTCATGTACTTTTACAACCTATTATTACTAGTAACCTCTCTCAAAGCTATACAGTCTCCTTTCTCTGGTTTTATCATATTGTAACTCAGGGCACATGCGTGAAAATTAAGTTAAATTAAATTAAATATGTGAATGATCTAGAGAGACTAGAGAGCCTTTCAGGTGTGAAGTACCACTATGGGGAAAAGCTTAGTAGAACACATGGTAGGAGAGGTATAGTCTTTGGGTACAGTTTATGAAGCCTTTCTCTTTAAACTTAAGGTCCACATCAGTTTGCAGGTCTCAGACTTATAGGATTGACATTAAACAACCCATGAGAAAAGGATCACACCAGAGTGAAATACCGCTTAGAAGAGAGCAAGACCCAAAGAAGAGAATACAGGTAGCGGCGTGGCCCTTCTTACTCCTGGCCCTGGCACACACCGTTTCTCAGTGTGAATGACCGAACATAGCAGAATCCCCTTGCACAGTATTGATGTGCATAATTATCCTTCAGCTCATTGTTTAATTCAGGAATGGGCCTCAGGTTTTCTGAAGTCCAGACTTAGGGAGGGTGCTCCTGAGAAACCAGGCATTACTTTGTACTGACTCACAATAATCAGGAACACACTGGGCTGTTCTCACTTGCCTCTAGTGAGCAGTGAAGCGTGTGGCATCTCCTTAACGGCCAGATGGGCAGAGAAGTCAGATACTGGTACAAGTGTGGGGCACACCAACCACTTCACTGCTCCTGCGATGACTCCTTGTCTCAGGCATACCAGGATGACTTGATGCCCTGTTTTGGTTTGAATCTGAAACATCCTTCCCCGGCCCCATTCAGCTTATGCGTGCAGCCATGCAATTGCACACACAGAGGCATAAACTCCTACTTGTACCTACAAATATATTCACTCCATTACAACGGAACACTCTCATAATGCATTGTTGTGCTCTACCTAATGGACCAAGGAGAAAATATTCTCAAATAGTCATTTTGAACCTTTATTTACTAGGAAAAAAAAAGGATTAAAAAAGTGAGAAGTGAATTGCAGTCAATGAAGAGACCATTAACTGCTCAGAAACAGGTACATATGAACATGGTGGCGATGAAGAAGGGCCTGTGCGCTTTCGTTCTCCCTTTCTGTGATTTCCCCTGCTATGACTCATGGTTGCATTTTCTCCAGACATCTTTCATGGTCACAGGGCAACTGAATGGCACAGTGACTCACTTGTAACTGATATGTCTTTTTTTAAAGATGTATTCATTTATTATTTATACAGTGCCTGCTTGTACACCCACAGGCCAGAAGATGGCACTAGATCTCATTATAGATGGTTGTGAGCTACCATGTGGTTGCTGGGAATTGAACTCAGGACCTTTGGAAGATCAGCCAGTGCTCTTAACCTCTGAGCCATCTCTCCAGCCCCCTTAAGCCCGATATTGATATTACATTTTCTTCCAGTTTCCCAAGCGGATGGTAATAAAATGGCCTTAACGCAAACCTCTGGAAAAGTGAGTGATGTGAGCCAGGTGCAGTGACATGTGCCTAGAAAGCCACTGACGTAGGAGGCCGAGGTAAGGGGCTGCTCGAGGACCAAATTCAACGCTACGTTGGGTTATCCAGCAAGACCTCAGCTCAAAAAACCAAAGCAGCAATGGCTCGAGACACTATTTCTGTACCACACAGGATGGCCCAGTGATTCGTTGATCAGATCATTAAGTATTTTTATGTAAGATTTTTCTTGGGTGAGACAGGGTCTTGTTATGTGGTCCAGGTTGGCTTAGCTTAAGGAATGCTTTCTTGTTTTTTTTTTTTTACTGAGGTAAATGTTTTCTATAATTAACATGTCTGATTGTGTACTGTTTGCATTTAGGAAGAGGTGTTCAGACATGTCAGAAAAACTAATGTTAACAAGCTAACCCAGCAAATAAGAGGTAGTTTAATCCACACAATTAAAGAACATGGTGTAAGGCTGATGGGTGCCTCACAGATCCATTAGCATACTATAGAATATCTTTATTGATGGACCTACCATTCTCCTCTTATCCTTTGTCTTTGAGTCTTATAAATATTTCATACCATATAGAAAAATGAGTATCTTTCAGACTTTCATATTTTTGTGGCTTTCTTGTAACTGCATTCCATAATAACAGCATATAGAATAATGCCTAAAACATGGCAAGAAATCAACAAAATAGTTGGATACCTCATTCTATAATGTCTCATCTGAGACATTACACATTTACTGGTATACCATAAAATTGCATATAAGGGACTGGGGATGCGGTTCAGTTCGTAACGTGCTTGCTGTGTAAAGTATAAGGTGCTCTGACCCTCATTGCTCACATACACGGCCCACTGTGGCAGCATGCATCCGTAACCTTAGCGCTGCGGAGGCAGAGATGGGCTGTGGAGCTGGGTGGCCAGCCAGCCTGGCCAGTCGGTGGGCTCCAGGTTCAGTCACAGACCCTGACTCAAAACATAAGGTGGACGGAGTCCGGGG
Source organism: Pachyuromys duprasi (assembly GCA_028658305.1). Classification (NCBI taxonomy): domain Eukaryota; kingdom Metazoa; phylum Chordata; class Mammalia; order Rodentia; family Muridae; genus Pachyuromys; species Pachyuromys duprasi. Next base: position 40,468,578 of record CM053746.1, on the reverse strand, counting down.
CAGACACTCTCGGTGTTGGCCTGTGACCTCCACGCATGTGCTGAGGCACAGTTAGACAAATGGAGTAACAAGTAATAAAGACTAACAGTAACGGTAGGGACCGGCGTGTGGGGCTCCTTTTTCCAGTGAGGGAAATGCTCTAAAGTTGATTTTTCAAATGCTTTCTCTACTATGCAAACACAGTAAAATACACTCAGTTGTATGGCTTTCAATGGCATAAGGTATTGATTGTAGAGTGGGCTGGGTGGTGGCCTGGAGTAGTCGTCAGGACCCTGAATGGCGCCTTACACAGAAAAGGAGTACTTGTATATGTGGCTAGCCTAAGGTGTGGGAAACTATCCTGAGTTATCCAGGTAAGCCCTAAATGCAACCACACGTGTCTGTATGAGAGGTGGTTTTCTCAGCAAGGGAGGAGGGGCAACATGGCTACCAAGGTGTCAACACCTGATTGTGACTAGTGGTGCTGATCTAAGTTCTGGAGAGTTGTTCTCTGTGAGAGAACAAACTTTTGTTATTTTCAGAAACTATTTGTTGTAGCAACAATAAGAAAGAAACGATGTGTGAGTTAAATCCTAATAAAGCTCTTACTGATGAAGTTTTTAATAACTCTGTAATTGTGCATTTTTGTTCATTTACCTTTATATTTCTAATGTTTCTATTTTATATAGTTTCTTGCAATGTGCTGCCATGAGATTTAAGAGTCCTATCATCTTTATAAATGTAATATTTCAACATTTAGAAGCATGGAAAATAATTTTGATCTGATTGAATTACTCTTCAGTTTCGTTTACTTATTTCATTTATCTGCTATTCCTTTATTGATTCTCTTAATACGTTTTGTCATTCTATATTAGCTGATTTGTTTATAAAACAGATATGGCATCCCAGCCCCATCCACTATGAAAAGCCACAAACCCTGAGATGGGTGATTGACTGATTTTAAAACATTTAGGGGAAGGAGGGTTGGCAAAATGCACAGTGTCAGATGCATTTTATTTTAGAAATACAAACAAACAAACAAACAAAAAACAACCATTCATCTTAAAACTAGAAAAATTGGTTGTATGGGCTCTTTTGGAAGGTTTCTGGTTTGTTTGTTTGTTTGTTTGTTTGTCTTGCTCTGCAGCCCAGACTGGCTTCTAATTCACGATTCTTCTCCCTCGGCCTCTCAGGCACATATCACTACACCAGCTTTCCAAGAAACTACTTTTAAGAGGATAGTGTTCTCCCTCTATTTCTCTCTCTCCCTCTACCCCTCTCATTTTTACAATATCATTATGGTTTTGGTGCTTTTCAAAATACTTGAGGGGTTGGAGGAAAGTTCACTTGCTCTCTTGAACTAGGTTTCAACAGCTCACGGCCTTCTGTAACTCTAGTTTCAGAGGATTCATCACCCTCTTCTGGCCTCTAGGGCATCAGGCACACATACAGTGTACTTACATACAAGCAGACAATCATTCATATGCATAAAATAATGAACATTTAAAACATTCCAATGATGCTACTTTGGCAATGGAATAATAGGGGCCCTAGAATAAACTCACTCTCGATTGAACAAGGATTACTAAATCACACCAAGATTTAGCATTTCATTTCAGTCTGGAAGGTTAAACTGCACCTCAAAGAATACAAAGACAACAAGAAGGTAGTTGTCTTCCATGAGAATTTTGGTGTCTTAAAAAAACCCAGTTTTGTTATGTGAACATGTTCTGTTTTAATCCCAGGTGTGGGATATGGGGCTGCCTCAGATTGCCCTCGGCAGTGGCCTGGTGGCCCCGTGAGTTCTCTGGCAGGGGTAAGATTCTGTCAGCTGAAGACAGTTTAACCCTGGGAACTTTAGAGGCCAGAGAGACCCAAGAGAGGAGGTGAGGCTGTTCCTCTTGCTGATTTGTCAAGCGGTTGTGAGAAAAGAGATGATAGATAAGAAGAAACTGGAGATAGCATGACTGGGCAAATATTGGACTGGCCCCAAGGGACTCAACGCCCCCAAATCAGCAGGAAGTCGTCTAAAAAGAACACAACTTCCCCTCCCCATTAGCCTTCTGTCTCACCTACCTGTTGTTGGGGTATTGGAAGGGATTGGAGTGGAATCAGGGTTGGAAGGGAGGCAGAGGTTTAAGAACCAAATAAAATATCGTAAAAAAAAAAAAAAAATCCAGCAATTGTCCCTACCAGACGGTGAGGTAACAGACACACTCTCTTCCCGCCTTCACTCACTACTTGATATTTGATTCTCTAGTTGTTGCAAGATATTTTATTTTTGTACATAGAAAACCTAATTGTTAGCAAAATATAAAAAGCTTGCATGGATGTCAGGTGGAGGTAGGTGTGTCCTGCAGAGATGCAGCTTGCATGTGCTTCAGGAAGCCTCCACAGATAGGGATGCTGGAGAACGGAAAGCTATGACCTGAGGCAATGTAAGCGGGGTGGATGGCCTGGACCCCTCCATAAAGGTGAAATGCCCCCCCCCACCATAATGGCAATGTGGTTGAGCCTGCCAAAGGTGTAGAGGAGAAGCTAGACTTCTTTGCTAGCAATTAGACCTTTGAGAGTTCCGAAACGAGGTAGGACTTGGAGAAGCTGGCAGGACCCAGGTGAAACAGAAAGAGAGCTGAGGCGCCCTCTTGGGTTTAAAGGAGCTCAAGAAAAAGGTAGATTACCTCTGTAGACTGACACAGAGATTTCTAAAGAGCTAGCAGGCTACTAAATAGATATTTTGTCTCTAGTTCAGAAAATAAAGTTATCTCTCTGAGCTAGCAGGTTTTTTAAAACCTCAGTTTATGCCTCCCGTGTCTTTATTGGTATAAATACAATATAATTTTAAAAAATAAATATTACACTAGTAATTCTGGGAATGATTGGGAATTTTTTATCCCCAGATTACCACATACTATTTACAGCTTAGTTTGTTAAAATAGAAAAGAAAGACTTTTTGTTGTTCTGTCTTACTGGTTTCTATTTATCTGGTAGCAAAGGGAGACTAGGTGAAAATTTACACTAAAATATACACAGTCTTTGGGAGACGCATATCATAGAACATTTCTCTCTCTGGAAAACATGAGTTTATGTGGGCACTAAACATTTGTGTGTTTATATCAAATTTTGGAAAATATTTTCTTTTCCTTTGGAGACAAACAGTGATGCAGAAATTTTTCTCATTTGGAAAATTAGCTCCTTGTAACAGAAAAGTTTGTTCAATAGAGAGTTGTATATTTGGCTAGCCATTGTAGGAGGAAAATCAAGTTAGATTCTTAGTTTACCTAATTATTTAAAAGCTAAACTTATTTTCAAGTTCACCTTAAAAATAGAAACACCCAGGACTGAAGACTGGGTTGATCTCGTGAGGGCTGGGTGAGCACAGGAGCACCAGGAAGCACCTTGGAATTGACTTACCCCAAACTAACAAAGATATTTCTAAATTAGAGGATAGCTTCTTCTTTTTTTTTTTTTAAATTGAGGAAATTTGAACTGGATGTGGTGGCCCATGTCTTTAATCCCAGCACTCAGGAGACACAGGCGGGCAGATCCCAGAGTTCGAGGCCAGCCTGGTCTACAGGGGGAGTCCCAGGACAGGCAGAGCTACGCAGAGACACCCCGTTTCAAAACAAAACAGCTCCCCAATAATAATAATAAAAGATAAAAGTAAAAATGGAGGAAATTTGAGAAACATTCATAATTAGTGATCATACATGATAACATCACGAATACATAAAGAGCGCTTATAATTCTAACGTAAACTAAACTTCAAAAGGTAAGACAAGCATGGAGACTGAGCTGTGTTGTGCTAAAAGTTCCTCTGGATTGTATGGAACAGTTATTTCAAGCTGGGGCTTGTCCTGAGCAATGCTATTTTTTTTAAAAGAGCAGTTTCCTTTATCTTCGGTGCAATTGCTGAGCTGGAATGACTCACATCTTGTTTGTGCAAGTGAACAACCACACAGCACAAACCGTGAGGCACCGACTGCTAAGCAACCGACCTCTTTAAACAACAAAGCACAACCAGCTCTGAGCTCCAAATCAAATCAGGAACACCTGGGCACACGGGGATGTCAAGACTGTATCAGAAACCCAGACCCTTCGACTGACTAAACACACCAGGCCAAAGAATGATGCAACCACCTTCCTTGGTACTTTGAAGTCATTTTTCCCAGCCAGGAAAATGGCCACAGCAATGTACCTCTAATCTGGGTTCAAGTGACGTTTCTCCTGCCCAGGATACTAGAACTGCCCTCCCTCCCCGAGCCCCGGCGGCTCTGACAACTGTGCACCATGAGCGGCTCTGCACCTGCACTTCATGGTGCTTGTCTGACCTTCCAGGGACATTTCCTTAAGTCTGAATCAGCGGCCCAGAAACCTTTCCCCTTAAGAGTGGTCTCTCTAACCCCTGTCGACTCTTTAACCTTCTGAAGCCATCCTGAGGCTCCCTCACTCTCTCTAGTATGAAATACATTAATACTCTTTAATACTCTTAAATACTATGAATACTGCTTAATTACTATTAGTAATTACTGTCAGTAAGACTGGAATACAAGAACCTGTTGTCGCCGATGACTGTGTCTACCAAGGGAAAACAGTAGGACTTGGTGAATTAAAGTCAATGAAACCAAAGTGTCTTGTGAATTCATGAAATCATGCTTTAAATGTGAAAAGATACAAATGTGCCCATGTTGCTGATATAGCTTGCTCACACTAGAAAAAAAAATGAGTGAGTGGGTCAACAATAAAGTGTTTTAACATAAAAAAAATTACCCTCTATTTAAAAAAAAAATGGGAGGAGCAGAGGCAGAGGTAGTGATTGCATGAACAGGGAACTGGGTGCAGCCCCGAGCCCTGGAAGAAGGAAAATAGAAAAGCAGATTGTAGGTTTCTTATTCTTAGTATTGCTTACAGTAGGTGGGAATACAGGGCTCAAAGAGCTCTTGAACACTGCTGGGGGGCGGGGGGGTGATCAAAGCAATCAACAGCACAATTTGACAGTAGGTCAGTAGGTACCCAAAGCTTTCAGCTGTTCCTTCTAGCTAGACACTTCCACTTATGGGAATTCATTCTAAAAATAAAATTACTGGAGCTCTGTCAGACTAGCATGACAATTAGACTAGATGAGGCATTTTTGAAAACGAAATTATTTCTTCACAGTTCTAGAGGGTGGACTGTCCAAATTGAAGGCTCAGAAGAGTCATTGTCTGATCAAGTCTCTCGCCTTGGGTTATGGATGGCTGTTTTCTTGCTGTGTCCTCACATTGGCTTTCCATGCTATGTATGCCTCTAACCACACATGTGTGATACCCCCCCAACACACATGTACACAGACACAATCTCTCTCTTTCTCTATCTCTCTGTCTCTCTCACACGCACAGCTTTTTGTAAAGTCACTAGCCCTGCTCCACTTCTAGTTCTGACTTTTTGTTGTTTTTTTGTTTTGTTTTGGTTTGGTTTTGCTGTTTTTTGAGGCAGGGTTTCTCTGTGTAGCCTTGGCTGTCCTGGACATGATTTGTAGACCAGGTTGGCCTACAACTCACAGAGATCTGCCTGCCTCTGCCTCTCCATCATGCTCGGCTCTGAATATACAATCACTTTAAGCCCTAAAGTTTAGGGGTTAGAGATTTAACATAACTTCAGATGGTGGGACACAATTTTAAATGGTAAACAAAGATTTAGGTGCAAATACTGGCTTTATGAGGAGTAATGGAAAGTAACTGTCCAACAAATAAAGATATAATTAAGTAATAATATAATTGAATAGCAAAACATTACATTGCCATTTTAATGCTTTAGGGACCAAGGAGGAGTAGAAGCACTTCTCCCTACATCTCTGACTTAAGGACAGCTAAAATCCCCAGATATCTGACTTAAGACAAGCTTTACGACTCTGAAAGCTGAAAAGGTGTCAGGCTGCCTATGGGCCTCAGGACCTAACGGCCTACACAGTGGTGGGGTAGAGCTCCCTGCTTCTTTCTGCCCTGTAAATGGCATTCAGAAATGCCAATAAGAACAGATAAGAGCAATAATAAAACCAAGAAAAGCTTGCTTTAGCCAAAAGGAGTGAAAATGTACGTCTTAGGATCTGAGGGAAAATATCACAGTGTTAATAGTGGATATAAGTCAGTAATAGAATCACACACAGGCTTAACATTTTTCTTCTCTACTTTTTTGTTTATACTGTTCTATAATGAGCCTATATCACTTTCTTATTGAGATATAGTTCGCATATGGTTAAAATTCATATTACTTTTATAAGTAAAAAAAAATAAGAACCTCTTCTAAATTGCTTATTTGTGGAGAAACTGCTAAGGCAAATAGGTAAGTAGCATTGAGACTCAATTTTTGCAAAGAAATGTAAGTTATGCCTGTAATTATGTTAAAGAAAAAAAGCTTTTTCTTTTCTGAACTTTTCCCTGCCTCAGACACACAAGCACGCAGAGGGCAGAGAATCATTCTCAGAAGGAGGTTCTTTCCTGCTTCTGGGCTCCTGAGATCAACCTCAGGTCATCGGGCTTGCCTCTACCTGACATGCTGAGTCATCTACATGGCTCCTCCAAACTATTCTAACGCTGCCGTTTGTTCCCCCTGTTTTTGAATAGTGTATCTGATCTAGACAAGAACCCTTCTAGAAAGGATTTAAGAAATCCTTCACACAGAAACTGCCTGGTGCATAGAGTTTCACTTCCATGGAGTGAAAGTGTCCGAGAGGAAAATGTGATAGCTGAATTAACTCTTGACTCATTATAAAAGACTTGGAGGAAGGGAGGAAGTAGAACACTTGGAAGCAGGTTCTAGCAGACAAGATTCTGGTCTAACAAAACGGTTTCTTTCACTTAGCCCATTAGAGTAGAATCATTCTTTGTCTGGTTTAGTAATGCTGTGTAGACCTTCAGCTGTAGATCTCACTATATTTGTACAATTAGAATTCACTGAATATAAAATGCTGTTTTTTCTTATCAGAAAGTGTCAGAAATTTTTCATATTTTTATATCATGAATGTCATGAATTGAAAGAAATGAGCTATTTGAAAATAGTAACCCAATTTCAGAGGGGTTAAATATTTTGAAGCATGTATCTTAGAAATGATGTTTTAATTCTTTTATTTGACTTAATCCTCAAATGTTGTGCGTGTGTGTGACATCTATCCAGAGATAATTGAAACTGGCAGAATAATTTGATACAAATACTAAATAACACAGCTCCTTACTTGTACAAATTGCTCTTGGTTAAATCCTGGTTCCATTGTATTCATTATAATCAGATCTTCGGAATGTGATTCTAAATTTGGAATTAAAGTTATTTGCTGATTAGTCTGGATATAATAAATCAATATTTTATATTTATTACATAGTACTTAAAATTATTTTCAATTAGTATCTATCCATAGTTACAGTAAATTTATAATTTATAGTTGGATAACATTCCAGTTGCTACCAGGGTTTTTTTTCCTGGCTTTGTTTAACCAAGAAGCTCAGATATTAAAATGAATGAACCTAAATTTTTAATTGCTAGGTTGGAATAAAGCACAAACAGATATACATACCACATAAATGACTAGAAAAACCAGTGTAGGTTTATGAGAGTATACCAACAGATCTAAACCAAAGCCTCTTTGTAAACTTCTCTTTAAAAAGTTTTGTTTTTTAAGAGCTAGACTACTTTTTATTTTTTAAGACAGGGTCTCTCTACAAAGTTTTTTTAAAGAGCAAGACTACTTTTTATTTTAATTTTTAAGACACGGTCTCTTTCTATATCCCTTTCTGGCCTTAAATGCACAGAGGTCTACCCTTCTCTGCCCCAGTGCTGGGATTACAGGCATGCGCCTCCATACCCAGTTTAAAGTTTCTTCGTCTTTAATGTTTCTTAAATTAACAAACACCGCATGAATATGGTCTTTTAGGAAAAAATGTAAATAATACAAAAGCTATTAAAATTGTCATGAGAGGGAACATCATAAATTATACGTGGGTAGGAACATCTTCCTTTTTCTGTATTCTCCTCAGCACCCTCAGTCTCTGTCCCCAGAGCCAAGTCACTGCTGTTGCTTGCCATCTTCTTAGCAACCTTCCCATGCATTTCCAAATGTGTATGTATATGCAGAAACACATATCGTTTGTTTTTCTGTAATAATTATCATCATTTTGATCAGCACCTTTCTTTCTTACCATTCACTGCAGGTCTTTCATGGATCAGGAGCTCAGGGGGACAGTTTAGGAATGGGAGACATCAACTAGAGTCATGGGTCAGAATAAGGAAATTCAGGGTGTGTGAACAGTATGTCAGGTGATGAGAAAGCCAAAAAGCAAACACCAGAAAGCAACATTTACTGTGCAGAAGAACTGAGAAATAAAACCACTAAGAGGTGCTCAAAGAGCCGCCTGAATGAGGGTGATTGGTAATGGGGATGTTTGAGCCTCCACTTTGGGGGCAAGGGCCTTAGTCAGTGGTAGGGTGCCTGTCCAGCAAGCTCAAGGCCCTGGATTTGGTTTTTATCTCCAGAAAAACCAAACAAAGAGAGTTCCATTTGCCATAATAATTGCATAGCTCATATTGACCTCATCAGGAGACAGATGCAGTTTTTTGATGAAAGAACTAAGACACTAACTTTCTCTCCTGCATCTCACGGCATCTCCGCCTGTCACCACGGATCGGGACAAGGGCACAGGGAAGATTCTTCAGGCGCTCTTGAATATTGTAACTGTATGAGGCACCAGTTATGGTCATAAGACACCTTCTATCGCCAGACAATTATGCAGGTCAAACTGGTTTCTACCAGCAACGGCTTGACACTGAACAACTTAAAGGTAAGAAGTGCATCTTAATATTCTTTGTATCCTTTACTCCTTGTAGTATCTGGGTTCAACAAATGGTGAACGAACTAACTAAGGATACAGAAAAATAAACACTGTAGTAAAGGAAAAGCTAGGAGAACAATTGTCTGGTTGAGGAGGAATGGTTTAGAATTTCTCTAACTTTCACCAGGATTCTAAAGAACTTACTCCTTACTAACTCTCACCCAAAATAAACGAATAAGCGAAATCATTGTAAAGAATTTCTGAAACAGAAACGGAGTTTGAACTGAGAGGAGAATTACAGTTTTTAAATAGGCTGAGAGCAGGAAAAAAGACATGTTGTCAGAAAGGCCCAAATCATCTTCAGGAAAGAGCAAACAGAGAGCAAGGAGCTGGTCATGGTGGCGCACGCCTGTAACACCAGCACTCAGGGAGGTAGAGGCAGGTGGATCTCTGAGTTCGAGGTGAGCCTGGTCTACAAAGTGAGTGAGTCCAGGACAGCCAGCACAGAGAAACCCTATTTAAAAACAAAACAAAACCCACAAACAAACAAACAAACAAATAAATAAATAGCTAGCAAGGAAAGGGCAGCATGTGGTAGCGCATGCCTTTAGTCCCAGCACTCAGGAGTCAGGTAGATCTCTCTACCCATCCTCCTGACTTCCTCTTACTAATGGTTGCTTGCTCTTCCTCTTTACCTATTGTTGATTTTATTTAATCCTGTTTACAATATTCAAACAGAAAGCTCTTGGATTAAAGGTGTGTGCTAGGGATAAGCCACACCACAACCAGAATCAGGTATTTCCAGTAAACATCACAATCTCGGGATTAACACTGTGATCAGATATCCTGCAACATTTCCCCCTTTTTATCTAACTAAAAAGGAAAGATTTTAACCCTAAAACAGTCAAATTATTCACAATAATGAAGCTATATCTGCCAAGCTTTCCACATTGTCCAATTTGGTTGTATCTGGCAGTCTTGGGGTTAAGTAATTTTGAGTTCAAAGTTCTGTGAAATATATTCTATGAACTCAGCAATTTGAATGTCTTGAGCAGTTTGTAGTCCGAAGCTGATCTTTGGGTGCTGTTTGTCAGCTTGATGGCAATACTGACTAGGTAGAACACAGCAGTCAACCAAAAGGTGTCCACTGTTTATGTAGAACCAGGCAGCAAAAGAGGCATGGAGCCGTGTTTCCCAATGGTTAGCATTACCACAGTCCAGGTGGATTTGTCATTGAAGGACCCCACCATCTTCTTAGAGACCTCAAAGGTTACTGTTAGGAATGGTAGAAAGCTTAAGACATTTTAAATGCCACATTCAGCATTTCTCTGAAAGGTCTGAGGCTGGTACGAAACTTTGTTCTTAGTTACTAGCTTCAGACTCAGACCTGAAAACTCATTCAGGAAGGTAGGTGAACCTTTTTTCTAGAATTAGTACTTTGGATGACTACTAGTACCGCAACAGAAAATTTATATATACATAATAACCCTAGAATAGTCCCTTATTTCTGTTTTTCTCTGTCCCATACAAGGTGGTTTTTCTGACATGTGACAGAGATTTTGGATTTTCCTTCAACAAGCATGCATGGGTTTAGAGAAGGAGAGAGCCACGCTCCGACCCCCAAACCAGCTTTAATTTTTATTTGAACTGAGAGCACATAAAGACCATTTGCCATTGTGTCTGTAGGGGGCAGCAAAGACAAGCTGGAGGTGGGGGACTCCACTTGGCCAATTTACTCTTTTTCTAGGGACATTGTATTGTCTCTTGATCTGTCCTTATTCTTTTGATGGTTCATTTGTCCAGTGGTTTTCAGATGCCTTAGTTGGATGCTTTTGTTTTCCTGGAAACATAAAAACAAAACCCTGCCCCAATCCTAACTCTTGGGGTAGTGGGTTGTTCCCTTTTTTTTGGCAGGTTACATCTTTTCTGGTGCAAAACGTTTTTTGACAACAGAAAAAGTTTTATCTTTCAATTGAAATTTAAAAAATTCTTTTGGCATTTTGAAACTAAGTATACCTTAGCATGTGTGGACAAATATGCCTGTACCCCCCTTTTCTTTGTATATAACTTCAAGATTTAAGTGCGTTTGTTTTTAGGTCACAAAGGCTATTCACTTTTAATTTCAGTCTGCCTTTTGCAAGTGGCTTTTAAATTTAAATCAGTGTAACTCTTATGGACGTGCCTCCCAAGTGGTGGGATTAAAGGTGTGTTCCTCCCAAGCGCTAGGATTAAAGGAATGAACCACAGCCTGGCTATGGAGTTCCTTAAAACAGTTATTCTCATCGGGTTGCCTGCATTAATTTGGTTCTCCATTTCCTCTTATCTTTTAGTATTAGGGGTGAACTTTCAAGTTTTTTGAATGTGTCATCTATTATTCTTGCTGGCTTATTCTGAATTCGTTCCATGGAAAATTTTAATATTCTAGTCTTAATTAAACATGCCGCCTATTTGTTCACTCTTTCATTATTTTCAGATGTTTTGTCTGTCTTGCCTTCATGAGCTACATAAAATCTGATGTCTCTGCTGAGTTTTGCTAGGTTTTGCCATTTCCATTCATGCCTCCCATGACCAGATATCATTGCCATTTATCCGCAGATTAGTGGTTTTCCATTTTGATGGTCATATAGCTGTACCATTGTGCACACACCATGAGTTGGAGAAGACAGAGATTTTTCCTTTAGCTCTCTTGGTTGTTTGTCCTTTAGCCAATAATGCTATGCTAATTTTGTGGTTGCTTCCTCAATATTGGCCATTTCATCCCCCAGCCTCCAGGCAGCCATTTTCCATTAATTTTGGTTCTGTCAGTGGTTGATGAAGCATCAGTAAACCATGCGTTAGCCAAATGTTGCGGCCACTCCACTGGTCTCCACAGTTCAATAGGTGCCACTTTTGGGGGAGGGGTGAGCAGTTTAGGCATGGGGATTATAGACAACTGAGCTATTTCTTCAGAGCAGGAGGGCACAGACTCCTTTATTACCACATTCTGATCACAAGGAAATTCAGATAGTTTCCAGTTTTACCGTAATACCTGTCCTTCCATGGCTAAGCCCGTGAAAGACTCTGCCTTCGAACGGATCAAATCCACCATTGTAAAGGGGTGTCCTTATGACCATAGAACAGTTGGCAATGATTAAGTATAAGGCTCTCCATGCCTCATAAAATGTCCAGATTTGTGTCTCAAAGAGAGAATATTTATTCTCCATATATGGAAAGTGTTTGCACTAGAAGCCAACAAATGTTGCTAAGTTCCTTTTTGCTTTATGAAGAGTCCCCAGTTGCCAACTCACCAATAAATATGCTATCTATAATTAGGGTCTCACCTGGTTCAAAAATGGTCAGGGTTGCACGCACAGACATGAGTTTATTTGCAGTCACAAAAGCTGCTCTTTGTTCCTGTTTCCGTTGGAAGTTAGCTGCCTTTCTAGTAACCTTGTGGAGGGTCTTATAATAATCTGTACATATGGTGTGTGATTGCTCTAGTGTGCAAACATACCAGTTAGGAGCTGCGCGGAGTTTTGTCCCTGGGTGGTGGGATTAAAATCATTTGCCACCATCACCACCTCATTCACTGTAACTCTAGAATATAGGAAACAATTTAGAGATCTGTCTGTCTCTGCTGAGATTAAAGGCGTGGGCTACCACTGCCCTGATCAATGTTTACCTTAGCTCCAAATCACTCCAGCTCTTAGAGATTTAGAAAACAAGTTTGAACCGTAGTAACCGTTTGAATTTACTTAAAACATTTAAATCTCTTAGCTGTATTTTTAATACCAAACAACAAAAATATCCTTTTTTATTTAAGGAAAAACACAAAAGCTGATGTCCAAGATGGCATGGGCCATGTAGCAATCTACAATCTAACACTGTTACATGGAATTAAGTCGTGGTTTATTTCATGCCAGTAAGGCAAGTGTGCCTTTGGTAAATTAGCATTCTATAATCTTATTATTTTTTTATTTTTATTTTTTTCATGCCTGATCAAGTGAAAGGCATGAATTAGTCTTTATATGTTTGTTTGGACTGAATGACCAAGTTGTCTGATGAACTATCACTTCTCCTTATTCAGATCTCTCCTGTTTAAATCTAATCTTGTCAATCTTGATGTTAACCACAGCTTTTCTTCTCCTGTGGAAACAAAGACAAAACCTCTTCTCCAATGTAACACATATCCCAGTTTCCATTCTGAGGTCAAAACATCTTTAAGATATACAGTCTGATGTAATGCAGTAGCTTTCTCTCTACTATTCAATGTCTCTTTGCAGCTGTTGTGTCCTGCTCATGGATAACCTGGACAGTCTGTGACTGTTCTCAATAATACCTTTTAATATTTTTCTCAGGGGCATTCTTTATTTTATGGTTTGTTTCTAAGATTGGAGGAATGTTAACCTGTGTTTTCCATTGTTGCAACAAATCATGTCTCCATAAATTCATGGCAACATTAGTCACATATGTTTTTAATTTTCCTATTTTTCTTCTGGCCTTACATACTGGGCCCATCTCACACTTTGTTTCCCCTGAGATAAAGCTCCAATCCCTAGAAGATGAATATTCACCACCACCACTACCCCGAAGAGGCTAATCTGGATGCCGAAATTTTGGTGAAATTATTGTTACGTCTGCTCCTATGTCTACTAAATCTTCAATTTCAATGTCATTTATCCATGTTTTTAACTGATCACTTATAGCAGTTTGCAAAATGCTTGTTATCCTTCTGTATTTTTTTCTCCAAGACAGGGTTTCTCTCTGTAGCTCTGGCTGTCCTAGAACTCACTCTGTAGACCAGGCTGGCCTCAAACTCAGAGATCTGCCTGCCTCTGTCTCCTGAGTGCTGGGATTAAAGGCGTGGGCCACCACCACCTGGCAATGTTTTCTTTATTTTAATTATGACATTATAGTTTTTCTAAATTCTGTAATTACTACTTTCTGGGAATGTCATGGGATAATAAAGGGGTAACCACACAATGTTTGTAATATCTGGGAGCACTGATGGCAGAGACTGAGGATGACTGATCACTTCTGTGCTTTTGATATTCTGTGTCTAGGAAGGACAGAGGGCACTAATTTATCCTTAAGTGCTCTGGACAACATAGTTCTTAAGATTGACTATATGAATTCAGACTCCCTCTCGAAAAGTGAAAATACTACAGTAAAAGGCATATTTACCAAGATGTAAATCTGACTTCTGAAAAAAATCATTGAGGACATTCTGAATCTGCAGAGAGAGGAGGGAGAAAACATATTACTCCTCAATGACCACACCTTTAGTTTTTCAGACTAAAAGCCATATATGGTCTTTCTAAGTTCTGAGTGAGCGTATCCTGTGAAGTTTAGTATTTTACCTTCCCATGTATGTACTCATTGATTTCTGTTCTCTTCTGGGTGAGGACTGAGACACTGAGAATGAGCCTGTTTTGTCTCTTTCTGGGGACATTTCTAGCAACCTTTGACAGCTGAGTGTCATGTAAGACACATTTGCAACTGTCTTGGCAATCCTGAGAATTATCTTTATTTCCTTGTGTAATTACGAAACACAAATTTTCAGAGCGCTTTTTGGCTTCTTGAAAAGATAGATTTTCATTTCTATGGAGAATTTTTAGATTCAAGCTAAACTGAACAGACAGTACAGAATACATACACACACACACACACACACATACACACAGGCACAACCTCTCTGACTACCAATATCCTATGCTGGAACTGAAGACCTGTTACAAATGATGGGACTACAGTGATGCACCATTTCTTCTAAAGCCCACTGTTTCTATCGAGGGTGACTTTTGGTGTTTTGTGTGCCAGGGGTTTTTGACAAATGCATGATGGTAGGGTCTATCAATGTAGTACCATAGAGGGCTGTTTCACTGTCTTAAGATATTTTATATTTTTCTAGCTAGGAAACAGAACCATCTTTGATGCCCAACAACATAGGAATGGATAAAGGAAGTGCAGAGCGTACATATATGGAATTCTATTCGGCAGTACAGAATCATTAAATCACATTTGCAGGAAAACGGTCAGAGCTCAAGATAGTTATGCTAAACAAAATAAGCCAGACTTAAAAAAAAAATGCTGAGCGTTTTCTCTCACATGAGGAACCATGATTTAAAGTGTATGTGTATAGGTCATGAAGGTAGAATGGGGACCATGGGAGAAGAGCGAGAGGTCTAAAGGGAGGACAGATAGCACAAAAGTATGCAATGGACACATGTGACTTGAATGCAGAAAGGGAACTGATCTAAGAGGAAGAAGGGGACCAACAAGAGAGACAGGGACATGGGTTAGGACTTTGGGAAAGAAGGATGAATTAAGAACAAAGCATAATATATTATATACATTTTATATTATTATCTTATATAATGTTATATTATGTTTATTTTATTTATGATATTGTATTATATATACAAAATGTGATAAAAACATTTTACTTAAATGCTAACTTAAAAATAAAAAATCCCGTGTTCCACCTATTTATTTTTCCTTCCCTAATGGCAACCACATCTTTTTACTGTTCCCATAATTTTTCCTTTTCCAGAATGCCATGTAGTTGGAATCACAGAGTTAGTATTCAGTCTTTTCTGTTTGGCTTCTCCAGCTTTGTCACATGTTCTTAAGTCTCCTCTGTGTCCTTCGTGGTGTGACATCTCCTTTCCTTTTAGCACTAGTATCCTATTGCATGACACACCAACGGATTTATCTCCATTTAATTCAGGTTATCTAAGTCACTTTCTTGTGTGGGCAACTACAAGTAAAGCTGCTATGCACATTAACACACAGGAGTTGCTGTGAACAGGGAGCTAAGTAGTTTGGCTAGATGTGAAATATTGCTATTTTTGAATTGTACATTGTAAAAGTATGTTTAGTTTGTGTATTTAAAATGCACACAAAAATTACCAACTTAATTTTTTTGCTTGTTTAGAAGGAGTTTTTCCCCCCTCGTGTGTTTTGCCTGCATGTATGTCTGCACCACACGTCTGTGCACCCTCAGGGGCTAGAAGAGAGGATCCGATCCACTGAACTGGAGTTACATACAGCTTCGAGGTACTATGTGGGTGCAGGGAACTGAATCAGGGTCCTCCGGAAGAGCAACCCGGGAGTGCTTTTAAGTGCTGAGCCATCTCTCCAGCCCCAAGAGACAGAGTTTTACAATGTAGCCCACGCTGGTTTCAAATGTATAGGAATCTCTCTGCCTTAGCCTCCCAAGTTCTGAGAGAAGAAGCATGTGTCAATTTAGTCATTTTTAAAGAATATATATGAATATATATTACAAATTCAATATTTTTCTTTTTACAAATTTAAAATTCTATGCCCGCTGAAGACCTGTTCCTCTTCCTCTCATCCTTTCCCCATATGAAATGAATGAATAAAAGTAATAAAAAGTTTAATTAATTAAAAAAGTTTAACTCACAGGTTTATTTGCCATTTTCATAGTGTATCTTTGGTGACATATTTTGTTTATGTGTTTTGTTCAGTGTGTGTGCATGTGTGTGTTTCAGATAGGACCTCACCATGTAGATCATGTTGGTCTTGAACTTGAAGTTGTCCTCCTGCCTCAGGCTCCTGAATGCTGGTTTTGTAGGCATGTGTTACCATGCCTGACTTTTGCCTATTTTTCAAAAGGGCTATTTACTGTTTTATTGTTGAATTTCAGTTAATAATTATTTTTTTCTATTTTGGACAACAGTTTTTTAAATAAGTTTTCTGTTTTGTTAATTTTTCCTCCACGGCTATTCTTCCTTTAAAGTCATTCACCTTAAGGTAAAATATGATTGGAATTGTATTTTATGATTAAATATTTTCAAAACTCTACATATGTAAGAAAAAATGCTTAATTCTTAGAGAGTAGCTGTGCTTTGTAGCTAAGAGATGTGGTCTCACAGATATCACAAAAAGTCACACATGCACACGAAATCTATCTCTGTAATGATTATGTTGGAAACACTTGTCAGAGCCAAGATATTAACAATCTTGCCAGATTTGTATTTTATTTTTCATATCCAAGAGAAAAATTGAAGAAATTAATAAGCTCCCACAGAGTAGGAGGGTCAAGAGTTGACCTGGTTCAGGTGTAATGAAGATTTCAAGGGAAGCCTTCCCCTTTTACCTCTCACCCCTTCCGCCCTTCCGCGCTTTCCCTCTCTTACCACAGCTATAGGAATCATTCCTTTGGTGTTGAGAACCCATTCACTGAACTGCTCCTCCAGAGCCTGTTTTCTGACAGAGGCCACCTGGACCTTGACGGTGCTGATATATTCTCTTTGTTCTCTCTTTTCTTTAACTTTCTCCTTCATCCTGGACACTCTGGAGTATGAGAACAGAGAATACATGTTAAGGGTCCTTGGTTTGGTGCAGATACTTCAATGGCAGAATCCAAAAGTTCAGAGCCTCATTTAAACCCTGGAATTGCCTTTTTTTTCCCATCATCACCTACTGCATTCAGCATTCATCTTAGGCTAATTTCTACTATTATTTCACTTTTTACAAATGCTGGCCTATTTTACCTAAGAAGTATTGGTGGCACACGCCTTTAATCCCAGCACTTAGGGAGGCAGAGGTCGGTGGATCTCTGTGAGTTCAAGGTCAGCTTGGTCTTGAGTGAGTCCAGGACAGCCAAAGCTATACAGAGAAACCCTGTCTTGAAAAACAAAAAAACAAAACCAAAAAACCACTAAACAAAGCAAAAAAGGAAGTATTGGTGGGAATGTTAACATACAATTATGAAAAACTGTGGAGACATCTGAAAGACATAGAAGAATAATTACCAAAAGATACAGCGATCCTGCTTTTGAATATTTTTCCAAAAGACTTGAAATCAGTTTGTTAGGAAGAACTTTGCATTCACATATTAATTGTCACACAATTCACAGTAGCCAGCTACAGAATCAGTTCTGAATGGATAAAGATAACGTGGCACATAAGCACCACGGATTAGTATGTACCCTTAAAAAAAAAGCAGAAGTATGATGTTTATGAACCATGGATAGAGCTGGAAAATTAGGCCAAGTGAAATATACCAGGTACAGAAAGACAAATGCCATATGTTATTACTAATATATAGGAAAAAAATCAATGGCAGTTACAGAGGAGATAATGACAGACAAAACAAGATACATTAATTGGGAGAAGAATAAGGTTTTAAAGAAAGTATCTATTGCACAATAATATAGTTTATAATAGAATATTGCATATTTTAAACATTGCTAAGACTATAACTTTCAAATCTTCTTTCCAATAAAAGCAACTATTTGAGGTGAAGAATAATGCTTGATTTAATTATACTACATATTTATACATCATAACATCACATTGAATAAATATATACAAATATAATTAGTCAATTAGGGTTTCGTTTTTAATAGGAAGGAAAAGAAGTAAGAATCCACCTAGAAGCTTTCCTACATACTCTATGAAGCCTAAAGGTCATTAGCTTTTTTCCTTCCCTAGAGAGAAGCATGGAAGTTGCTCTTCTAAGAGGCCGTTCTGACGCTCAGGACCAAACCTGAGAAGTCTGCCTGGGAGTGTATCTTCCTGGTCTGTTGCTGCTGTCTAGCCAGAGTCAAATGCTTGCACAGCCCTGCGGATGTCCTGAGTACAAGAGTAACCATTGTCCTTGGCCAGAGATGCATCACCAGGCTGAGGGTGGCAAAGAATGGAGGCTTCAGTTGTTCCTATGTTAATCATCCCTATTAGAACTTAAAAAACCAACCAGACAAACAAACTCCAAACTGTTTTGATGGAAATCAAATCCCATAGCTCAGAATAAAAACAACAACAAATCAACAACAACAAACAGCTGTGTCGAGTGATTTTCTTTTTTTAGGTCCAACAACATTTGGAATAGGTTTTCATGTTTCAGAGAGGAAGACTGAGACAATATGACAGATTTGAGATGCAAACAAGTTTTCAGCGAGAATGTGGACATTAGATAGCTCTAATAGTCCAAAGAAAGTACTGAATTGAAGATGTACTTTCTGTCCCTGTAGGACCTTTGCAATTCTCTAGGAATACAAGCCTTCAAAAATAAACTTTTAGGTCAGAAAATGAAAGCAGGCAAGCAGTTTAGGAGTCTAGAAGAACCTTGTATGAACTTCTGAAAGATGAATTTGTATTGTAACGGAAGGGCTAAGTTCCCTTAACATAGCACCGAGCAGCCAAACCTCCCAGGCCCCTCAGTGTTTCCTCACCTGCCTCTTCCCATACTGCTTTTCTCTCTCTTCTCCCAATACAGCATGTCTGGAGTGCACATCTTCATTCCAACATGGCTTTCTATTCCACACCTGTGTCTTACATCTAGTAACATCTAGTATTCTCTCATTATGAACCGTCTCATTCCCTTAGTCAGCTACACTCATTACACAAACACTTATTGGGCATTTATCATGTATTTTGCAATTACAAAGCTTAGCATCTGATAGTGGAACAGACAAGTGATTGGGATAGTTCAGAAGTACTGAGTGTCTCCACGTTCTCATAAGACACAAAAATAGACTCACAGAGTTGTTTTTCTGTCACATTTTCATCTGCTCAAAATGCTTTTCTCCCCTCCCCTCCCCCCGTTTTGCCTGACTAGATCTTCCACTCGCTTTGGGTCTCAGTTGAGACATCATATCATGATACCCAAATTTGGAGAAGAAATCTAGTTTTGTGCTGTAGAGACACTGTGTGAGCTTCCAAATATAATCCAAATGTATTTTAAATTGATCATGTCACTCTTCCAGGGGATGTATAACATTCTGTTGCCTATGCTACTTCCTAAGAATGCTTACACCAACCAACAGAATCCTACACCATCCAACACTTCGTAACTGTGGACAGTGTAGGATAGGTGTAACCTGCAAGTGGCTGCTAAACATAGTTCCCAGGATGGGAAGACGGCTCAGCTGGCAAGGGACTTGCCTTACAAGCATGACAATCTGAGTCAGCTCCTCAGAACCCGCATTAAATGGAGGAGAAGGAAGAAGTGGAGGAGGAGAAGGAGAGGAGCAGGAGGAAGGGAAGGAAGAAGAGGAGGAAAAAAAAAGAGAAGGGTTAGGTAGGCACCCTAGGTATGTACTTGTCATCCTGGCACTGAGGAGGTGGCAGAAACAGGCAGGTTCTTGGGGTTTGCTGGCCAGCCTCCCCTACTTGGTGAGTTTGTAGACACTGAAAAGACTGTCTAAAAAAAGTGAGCAAGGCCTAAGGAATAATACCTGAGATTGACCTCTGGAATTCACACACACACACACACACACACATACATGTGCTGGCACACATAAAAGCTAACTAATAAAGCCAAGTATGGTAGTACTCACTTTATACCCACAACTTGGGAGGCTGAGGCAGGAGGAATTGCTGTGAGTTTGCAGTCAGCCTGGGCTTCACAGCAAGACTCTGTCTCAAATAAACAAAATAACCAAACATTTTCTCCATTTGAACACATGTTATGAAATCCTTTTTTTTTTTTTTTGGAAAAAACCAAAAACAACAGTATACATCTGATTAAAGAGAGACAGTGAAGTTGGTAAAATGCTGGCCCAGCGTGTGCAAAGCCTCGAGTGTGCTCCTTACCTAGCACCAGCACTGCGCAACACCCCTCCCGCCCTGTCAATCATAAGTAAGATGATGCCCTACAGCTGGATCTACCGGAGGCTTCTGTCCTTTCAGGTGACTTTAGTGTATGTCAAGATGGCATAACACCAGCCAGGGCAGCCAAAGTGAAGACTCTGTTTGACAGCTGAAATAACAGCCGTGTGGGAATGGCATAGAACTATGTGTGTTCCCATCCGGTGTGACAGTTTTCGCTCTCATCAGTATAGGATGAGTTTCTGCCTTCCTCCGAACCTCCCCACAATAAGCCATCCATGCATACTCCACAGCGTGTAATTCCTTGCTTATAAGTAATAGTTTAGCGTTTGTCAGCTTTCAGGCTCTGGGATCACAATTTCCTAAAGATAAACCAGACTTTTCGCCATTTCTGAAGCATGTTCTATTTTCCCTGGAATGGGCACCTTATAACATGCACATGTGACACGTGCCTACATTATTATAATTACTGAAGTCATAGTTCCTCTTGTTTTGTTCAACATTTTTCTAACTATAAAAATTAAGCTCCTGACATAACATATAATGACTTAAGTGACTGGCTAATCAGTGTATTCTGTGTATTTTATAGTAGTTTTGCTTGCATGCAGCGCTGTGCCTGCAGAGGGCATCACATCTACTGGAGCTGGAATTATAGACAGTTGTGAACCACTGGGTAGGTTCTGAGAACTGAGCTTCGGACCTCTGTAAGAGCAGCAAATAATCTTAACTGCTGAGCCATTTCTTCAGCCCATCAGTGGTGTTTGGATAGACTGATAATCAGGCCTATTTGGAATTTTTACCAGATAATAAAACATCATCAGAACATACTCATTAAATATTGATAATGAATTCTAGAGATTCCAAAATGAAATACTCAGTTACTCCAGATTAAGGGTAAGTATGAAAATATGATGACTTCTTACAGTTATCAACCGAGAATAACCCTAATAACCTTTTTTTTTAAACTCTAATAATCTTATGCATCTAAAAAAAATATCATGAGCCCAAACTCATGGTGATTCCCCTGCCTGAATCTCCCCAGTTGCTGGGATTATAATTGTGACCCACTGTGCCTAGGTTCAAAAATAATTTTTAGAAAGAAAGGGGACATTGTAAAAGCAGAAACCTAGTCAGCACATTTTATGGAGCATCACTTACAGGATGCAGTGTTGGTGTTAGGGTGCGGTGGCGGAGGTGACCAACATGGTATCTGGGGAAAGATCTGGTAAAGCCGTGGTCGGTGTAATGCAGATTATAAGGACGTGAATAATTCAGGCGGCTTCGGTTGCTTCACAAGCCTACCAGTGCCTCCAAAATGTGTAGAGGAAGCACCTGATCCAGACCAGGTGTGGCAGAAGGTATCCAGCGGAAGTGACACTCGAGGTAATTTCTGGAGGACAGGGAGAAACTAACCAGCTAGAGAAATGAAAAGTAAGGTGTTTAGTCAAAGAAAGCTGGCGCGCCAGACTCCAGAAGTGGACACTGAGTCGCTAAGTATGAAATAGTAAACGTGTGCAGAGAGAATGCAGCCTGTGTGGCTGGTATGGACAGTAGTCAAGGGCGGTGGGGTCTGAATTTACTGTCACTGCTGGGTTCCTCCCACACAGTATGGCTAAGTTTTGACGCTGGCATTGGCGGTAAAGGTTTTCTATTTCTAGATGAGGCAGCTGAGCCACTTCACTGAAGAAGTAAACAAGGCAGAGGACACCAAAGTAAGGATATTCTACACAGTACTCGAGTGAGATAAGAATGTATCTGCTTGATGGTACAGGACCAAGCTAAGAGAAAATATTTAAAGATCAAGGCAATTGTATGTATGGCCTTCAACCACTAGAGGCCAGAGCCTCTGATATAACTAAGCAAAGCTCACATTCATTTGATGAGATCAGTTCCTGGATAGTTTTAAATGAATCAAGAAAATGAAGCAGAAGGTCATAACAATTTCTGTACATTGTGGATGGTCTTTGGTGTTTCTGCTCTTAGACCACCTCACCTTTTCAAGCTGGGTACACAGCTCTAGCTGGAGAGAAATTGACTGCATTATTTCAGTCTTTTTAACAATTGGAATATTCTGTGCCGAAGACTCATTCAACATCAAGTTGCAGGTTGAGAGTTGGAATACTGGGATACCATTTAAGGAGACAATTTCATAGTCTATAAGCAGTTGGGACTTTTTTTTTTTTTTTTTTTTTTTGAGACCAGGTCTCATTATTCCAGGCTGGCCTCAAACCCACTCAATTGCCAAGGACCGTCTTGAATTTCTGATTTTCCTGCCTCCATCTCCTAAGCGCTGGGGTTATAGGCACATACCACCATCTCAGGTTTATGGGATGCTGAGGATGGAACCCAAGTTTTGTCAATGCAAGGCAAGGCTCCTACCGACTGAACCACATCCCCGTCCTATCTGCAGCTGAACTTTTGAGTGACAAGGGGGCAAGCGCACCCAGAGAGTCATTTATAGATGCGTGCTAAACTAACAAGCATTTACAAATTATGCCTCAGGCCGAACAACATTAGAAATTGTTTGGATAAAACCCAATACACGTACCACTGTAACAGAAAACCAAATGCCATTAAAAGTATTATCCTTATTTTCAGTAAAATATGCTTCACCAGACTGATAAAAATCTGTTTTCCAGTACAAATGGACAAACTGACTTATCTTGATAATAGAGTATCACCTGTGGAGAAGCACCGGCAGGATTTCCTCTCCTGATGGAGTGTTGATTTGGCTCAGTAAAGAGGTGGCAGCTGGTGCGGGGTGTGAGCAGAATGCTGTCTAGGAAGCCAGTCTCCTGGCAACTGAAGAAAGCCCATGTCGAGGATGAAAAACATCCTCTCTATTGCCAAGACCTAGCGCTGGGAGTTGTAAAGATGAAGTAGACAATTTGAGGCATTTTGGTGTGAAGGATACAAAATATAAGTACTGTGAGGTAAATCTTAGAATCCTTTGCACATAGCGCAAAGACACAATAGATTTTGGCACATGGTTTGTGTAGATTACTTGAATATTGCATGAAGATTGCCTGCATCTTCATTCCTTTAAAATTGTATTTGGTTTGTGTTTCACTAATGTGTGAGCATTCATACTGACTTGTTCTTCTTATTTATGTAGCTGTACTAGAGAAAGAAATTCTTTTGGAACATCTTTTTATGATTATTTCTCTTCCTGGAATAAATGTTCTATCATTAATGCACAGGCTAATAAAGACAATTCACTGAAAAAATTACCCAAAGACACCTCAGAGTACAGCAGCGATCCTTCAGGCCGGGACATAATCAGCAAATTCGAGGATAATGAAAAGACCCAGGTGTTGGTTTTGTTGGTTTGTTTTTTAGCCTCCCAAGTGCTGAGGTTACATGTGTGGGCTGCATATCCAGCCCTCAGGACTCTCAAGGTCCACTTTCCCCAATCGTGTGGACCGGTCTCCAAGGATCTTATGTCAAGATTGATGGAAAATAGACTCAGCTTATCTGAAATAATCTGCAGCTCTCATATTAATAAGCTTCCCTTTTATTTTTTAAACTTTTTAGTTAAAAATGTTACACAGTATACTTTACTGTTTTGGTGTCCAGTTTTACAGATTCTAACATACTTATAAACGTGTGTAACTCCCAGGATACTAAAAATTTGTAATCTTATAGGGACAAAAATTGTTCACCATCAAGTCATAAAACAGTGGAAAGAAACATTTACATATTAATCCCCAAGCACTAGAGGAATCAGGGTCAGAAGGAAAAGATACAAGAAAAATAAAGATATTAAGGGGAAAAATAGAAGAGCAAACAGAGTGAACCCGACCTGCTTTATGGCTTTGCAAATTTGCATGCAACACTTGAAGATTAAAGTCCAATTGGATTCTACATCTGCCTTTCAGAAACTTGATAAAAAGCAAATGATATTGAGCATGCAAAACCAACAGACAGTAAATAGAGAAGCTGTATTTTTTAAGCAAATGGATGCCACCATAAAAATTGTTCTGCAGACATAAAGAGTATCTGCTCTGTCTATTGTAACCCTCTTATTTTCTGGGAAGACAGATTAAAATTTTAAGTCGAAGTCACTTTAATGTTGTCACCAGAAGTTAAACTCTTGACAAACCAACAAACATTTTGCCTTCTTTGGAGGGATAGAAATAAGGGGGGGAAATGTTCCTTCCTAAAATACTCTGCTTTGTCAAGAGTATGTAATGGATTGATAAAACATAAGATGGGGGTCAAAGAATAAAGCAGGACTAGTTTTATGACGATGGCTTTATGTCAGTAGGCATTTGGAGCAGCACATGCTGTTGAAAGCATCTGTGGGCTGTGTGGGGAGGCTACAAATGCCTGGCATTGACACTGGTGGCATACAGTAGACTTTGGACTTTTGCCAGAGAGGAGATGAAGTTCTAATCCTAATCTAAGCCTTTGATTACTTTATAACTCTTTCATGGATTCCTACAGCTGCTCCAGTAGAAATTAAGGCGAGGCCGGAGAGGTAGCTTAATAGTTAACAGCTCCTGCTGCCCTTGAGAAGAATGGGGTCTGGTTCCCAGAACCCATGCCAGGCAGCTCCTAACCGCCTGTAACTCTATCGACGCAACACTCTCTACTGGCCTCCAATGGCACCTGAGCACTCATAGTGTATTTGCAAACATGCAGGCACACACATACACACACACACACACACCGGCTCTTATTATCCCGCAAGATGATCTGAACATTCAAACTCCCAGCTCTGGGAACACCAGTGAAACAATCCTGTCTTCACGTGTCACGTCATTGGCTGGCAAAGGATCCGGGACCAGGGTCCTGGTGTGCCTGTGTCTTGTTTGTATTATAGCTTCTGATACATGATAAACACCTAATTTATGAAGTGCTTGAGGTTTACATATCACTGACAGAAAGGACTCGTCAATTTTTTTTATTTACAGCCTTGACATCAATTCCCAAGCTGTAAGTAAGTTTTTTTTAATTTAATTTTATTTTTTCAAACGGGAATAGGTCTAGATGCAGCCTTGCACACTGCTCAGTGAGAAGTGTGCTTTAAATGATTCGGTTCAATGACATGGCTTCCTAATGCAGGGGGGACTTCTCCCTAGCACTAAAGCCCCTCACTTGGTTTCTTTCTTCCTAGTAACCTCCGGTGTGGTTTGTTTTAAATAATTACCTTGATGATCTGATTTAGAAAAATCTGAGGAATGATGTAGGAACCTGAATACTTGGGACACAGGAGTGATGGGAAGGGAACCCAGGGCCTTGTGTATAGAGCTTTTACTTTTAACTCTGGATAATTTTGATGTCATAAGCAGGGAATCACACTTTCTAAACTATGGTTTCTATTGAAAATAAAAGATTCACTTCCATTTTGTACTGGTTATCTGTAGTTGTCAACTGGACACAGGCTAGAATCATGTTGAAGGAGCTGCTGCTGAGGAGTTGCCTGCATAGGAGTGGTCAGCGGGAAGACCTTGCTTATCAGTGATACAGGGGCACAGCCCACTGAGGTGACACCGTTCCTCAGGCAGGCTGTTCTGGGATGTATAAAAAGGTAGTTGTATATAAGAGATTTTAAATCCTGATTTGGGGGGGGGCTAGAACAATGGCTCAAAGATTAAGAGCACTGGCCGCTCTTCCAGAGGACCCAGGTTTGAATCCTAGTATCATAAACATCTGTAACTTCCAGGGACTCTGATGTGCTCTTCTGGCCCTTATGGGCACGAGGCACACATGTGGTGCCCAGGTAGACATATAAGCAAAACACTCGTACACACAGAATAAGCAGACATACCCTAGTTTCTTCAGAGGTTGTTTTTGTTGTTGTTTTCTTTGAGACAAAGTTTGACTTTGTAGCCCAGGCTGTCCTTCCTGAAACAAGCGATGTGGCTCAGGCTGGCCTCAAACTTGTGGTGACCCTACTGTCTTAACTTCCGCAAATGCTGTGATTGTAAACATGAGTCACCACGCCCATCTTTCTTCAATTTTCATATGACTTCATTTAAGATATAAACAGCTTTGGATAAATCTAAAGCTGATCTCGTTTTTATTACCATAAGTTTGTTTCACTATTTTGAGGCTACCCTATATAAATTATAGGATAAGGCAAATAAATAACTATGTCAATGTTATGAGGTGCTCAAATTTTCAGAGTTAAAAAACAACAACAAACCCCCAAAAGTTGGTACCATGATGCATACTTATAATTCCAATATCCGTGAGGTTGAGGCCGGAGTATCCCTATAGGTAAGTGCTCTGGCCCTTCCTACATCATTTTTAGCATTCTATTTTTATTAATTCTTCAATAAATTCATACACGTATAAAATGTACTTCAATCACATCTATCCCTAACGCCTTTCCCTAACTCCGCCCAGCCCCCCTCCCCCCACCCCCACCCCATTTCATGTTCTTTTTTTTTTTGTTTCTTCTTTTTCCTTGAAATATATAACACACTGAGTTCACTTGGTGCTGATCATATGCTCACAAGTGTGTGAGGGAGAGACAGACTCCACATCCTGAAGAAAACGGTCTTTCCCCCTCCTGAGAAGCCGTGGGCTTCCCTCCACTAGGGCCCCACATACAGTTTTTGTTATAAGAAAATATTTGATTTTAGATCCAAGTACAATGAACACATAAAATAAGTTGCTGATGGTGGAACAGTAACATGAGAAGAATGTCTACTAAAGGAAGACAAGACCTACATCTTACAGTAGCACAAATTACAATTGGTTTAACATTTAAAATAAAAATTAGTACCATAGCGTGGTGGGGCACGCCTCTACTTCTAGAACTTGGAGGCAGAAGCATGTGGATCTCTGTAAGTTCAAGGCCAGCTTGCTCTACATGGCAAGTCCCAGGCCAAACAGGACTGCGCAATGAGACTCTGACTTAAAAAAAAAAAAATCATAGTGCCAAGAGAATATGTGGGCAAGTTCTTGCAATATTTTAACAAGTAACTGACTCAAAATGGGATGTTCTAAGAGTTAACTCCAGCTGCAGAGCAAAAGATACGTGGAAATGTGGGGATATTTGCAACTAATTTGTTTTTATAATTGAAATAAAACTGAGAATTCATATTTGTACTTGCTAATGTATACATAAGAATAATCTTTGTAAGGATTTATAGACGAGCAGTTATCCACAGCAGAGATATCTGCTGGGCAGACAGGGGAACAAGAGAAAGAAAACTTTCCATTATATAACTTTTCTTTGTTTTATTTTTGGTCTTGTTTTTTGAGACAGGGTCTCTCTCCATAGCTCCGGCTTTCCTGGAACTCACTTTGTAGACCAGGCTGGCTTCAAACTTTTGGAGATCCACCTGCCTCTGCCTTCTGAGTGCTGAGACTAAATGCATGCACCACCGTTCCTGGCTTACTGTACAACTTTAAAATATATATAAATATATTATATATATATATTTTATATATATATTGGCTTTTGAATTAGGTTACTCTCCAGTACAGAGAGACATAGAGATAAAGATATACTTGAAGTCCTAATGTGACAATCAAATCCAAGTAGCTAGTTAGGTGTGCTGATGCAGGACTATAGTCTCAGCACTAGGGAGACTGAAGCAGGAGGATTTCAATGAGTTTGAAGACAACCTGGAATGCACAGTAGATTTAATCCCACTTTGAACTGTAAAGCAAAACTGTGTCTCAATAAAACAAAACAAATAAGCTTACTTTAATTCACTTGTCCTTGCAGTGATTTGAAAAACTGTGAAGCACATAGTAGGAGCTCAATAAACACAGAGCCATACTCTATAACCTTGAATTTGCTTTGTGCGCATAGCTCAGCAGCAGAAACAAGAGACACCCTGCGTCAAAAAGGTAAAGGGTGAGAACTGATTCTTAAAAGTTGTCCTCTGGCCTCCAAAATGTGCCACGGGTATGTGCACCCCCACATACTAACTACATAAAAGAAAAATATGTATTATATAAAAGAAATTTTCCGCTTACTAGAATTATTAAAAAGAAACTGAATTTGACTTAGTTTCCAAGTTACTAGGATTACTAGCTACCACCTCCAGCCAACAAATGCTTCTTGGCCAAATATAAAAATCACTTCTTTCAAGTCCTGTTTGTATTCACATTGGCGTCCCCCTTGCCTTTCACTGTAAGGAGAAAGATGATCAATTGAGTCTACAACAAACCATACCTGTTGCCAATTGTGTCGGGAACATGAACCTTTAGTTCTTCGGTGACATCTTTCATCACCCTCTGGTAGCCAGACATTTCTTGGTCTTTGATATAATTAGTATTGTTTCTCATTAAATATTCCCCCAAATAATTAATTGGGTCAAACTTGGCTGGGATATCAGCTTGGCTCAAAATCTTCCTCTTTTCTATCTGCATTAACATTTGTTCTACTCCAGGGACCAAGGTGGGCAGCAGCTTGTCCAGCAGGTAGGCCCGGGTGGCCAGCGTCAGGCGGTCAGTGTTAAGCCACTCTCTCCCCAGGTCATCGGCGGGGAGCTTCTTCGCGATCTTCCTTTCTTGCTCCTGCCTCAGACTTTCCAGCTCCAGCATTCTCTGCTCCATGACGTGGGATCTCGCCTGTAACCTCTCAGTAAGATTTTTCTTCCATGGTGGCGGTGCTTTTGAGGTCCGTTCATTTTCATCGACAGCAAAAATCACTTTTGCGGGTTTTGTAAACACAGCATTCTTGAAAGCTGCAGGGGAGCCCGTCGTTGCAGCGCCTGAGAAGAAGAAACACTAAATGTAAGAAATAGTAGAAGTATGGGGCTGCAGAGAGTTCATACTGCTTTTGTAGAGGACCCTAGTGGGTCCCCAGTGCTGACACCAGGAAGCTCTCAGGGACCTGTAACTACTGTTGCAGAGAGATCTGATGCCATAGGCCCCTGGGGGCACCTGCATGCACGTGCATATATCCATGCACTGAGAAACATACATATGACTCTTTAACTAAAAGATATAACAACTACTAGAAATAGAAATTGATTGATGGCTTTAGAATATAGTTAACAACAACAAAAACCTCAAGGTGGTTTCGCATCCTTTTACAGGGTTTACTGGAACATTGTCAAAATGAAAAGCCGGAGAACAGTCATTTGAACCATAGTCATTTGCTATTGAGATAATCAGAAGTCAGTTTATAGCCCAGTGCCTTTACTGAATAATTAAATTGTTGCTACTCTGTTCTTCATCTCTGATGCAAGGTCGACCTCTGACCTCTGACTCTATCCAGCTCCTGTCCCTTTCTTCCGCCCTCCCTTCTTTCATTAGAGATGAGAAGCAGGAGGTACGGTAGAGAGAAAGTCAGAAGAGGGAGGGAGATTAGGTCATAGTCCTGAGGAGGTGGCATGAGCTAAGATATGTCTTACACTTGAATCAGGAGACACAATAAGATGAGGACATTCCATCTAAAAGCCTCCATTTCCTATGGAAGAAAATAAATATCGCCAAAAATGAAGGAAGGAGAGCATCGTGGACTTGGTGCAAAAGATCATTATATATGCATTAAATACCTGCTCTGAGGGTGGAGCAGAATACACACAAATAACTCTCCAATTTTGGAAGTCTGAGAATGAAGACAACCCCTTTTTTCATGACATCAGTGCAGAGACTCATAAGGCTTTTATTCTGGGGGAACTGGCTTGGCCCTGGGGTCCCACTCTGCACAGTAAGCTGCCTTGCTTGAGCTTAAGACAGATGTTGCCCATGGCAGTTCAGTGTCCAAGTGGGTCCCCTAGTAATGGGAACAGGGACTGTCTCTGACAGGAACTGATTGGCCTGCTCTTTGATCACCTCCCCCTGAGGGGGGAGCAGTCTTACCAGGCCACAGAGGAAGACAATGCAGCCACTCCTGATGAGCCCTGATAGACTAGGATCAGAAGGAAGAGGAGGACTGGGGGAGGGGCATAAATGGAGAGGGAGTAGGGAGGGTGGGATTGGGAGGGGAAGAGAAAAGCAGCTACAGGGGGGATACAAAGTGAATAAACGATAATAAAAATTAAAAATCTGTTTAAAAAAGGCTTTCTAGCTCCATAATCATAAATAACAAATTTATGCTGTTTATAAGTTACCCTAGCCTGTGTTTATTTTTTGTATAGTAACAGGAAGTACCAAAACACAGGGTCATAAGTACAAGCATTTCACTTGCAAGAAATAATAAGCTACTTCCATAGTGGTTGGTATAAAATCATAGAAATCCTTGAAAGCTCATCTTTGGAACATCTTGGGTCCAATGGTGAATGGGGTTTGCAAACCTTCCTTTGAGGTTTTTTTGTTTGTTTTTGTTTTGTTTTGTTTTTTTAATTTTCAAGATACAGTTTCTCTGTGTATCATTGGCTGTACTAGACTCACTTTGTAGACCTGAACTCACTTTGAGTTCAGGCTGGCCTTGAACTCACAGAGATCCGCCTGCTTCTGTATCCCAAGTGCTGGGATTACAGGCATGTGGCACACCCGGCTCTTCCTTTGAAGTTTTATTTCATCCTTGGCCAAACCAATTATTCTAATCACCATCAGCAAGAGTTCCTGTGTAGGGTCTAGAGAGATGACTCAGCGGTTAAGAACATGTACTGCTCTTCCGGAGGACCTGAGTTCAATTACCAGCATCCATGTTGGGTAGCTCACAACCACCTATGCCTCCAGGCCCAGGAGATCCTCTGCTCTCCTAAGTCACCTGCATACATCCACATACAGACATGAAAAAAATCATAAAAATAAAACACCTTAGAAGAAAAGAGTCCCCACTGTTGGGCAGCGGCTTTTGGGTTGTACTGCTCAGGATCCTGGAAAGGAGCTTTAGAATCCACGGGACTTCCCCATGGCCAGAGCAGCTACGTCTCAACTTACTTCACACAATTGGAGAACATTATGCGATTTTATTAGAAAAGGGCCCTGCTGCTTTAAAAAAAAAAAAAGCTGCAGAAAAAAAAATCAGTATTCAGGGAAAAATCAAATAACTTCTGAGGAAACAATGAATGCCCATCCACCGAGTGTCCTGGGTCCAGAGGTGGATGGCATATATTAACCTTCTTTTAGTCTTATTTCCTCTGTGGCCAGATCAGGGGAAATGGAGAAGGGGTAGCATGTGGCTCTCTCATCTATCAGTTGGATTTCCAACTCAAGTCACTTGGTGGGGGGCAGTGGGGACAGGGTATGTCTCCACTTTGCTTTGCCACTGTGATGATCAGTGTTGATGGCCAACTTGAGAAAATCTAGAACTACTCTGACCCCTGGGCACGCCTGTGGGGGGTTATATTGATTGCATAACTGGGGAGGGAAGGCCTGTCCACTGTGGGGTCAGTCTGGTGTGCTTCAGGGCTGGAACAAACAGCTCCAGGCTCTCCCAACATTCCTCAGTCCCTATCTGCTGCTGCTGGGCATGGCTGGCCTAACCCTGCCCTCTACCCTGAACTTTCCAGGGCAGGGCTTCCCCTCCTCCTCACCGTGTTGTCTGGACATCTTGGTGCTCTTCTCACACACACACACTTGCATACCCTTCCTTACATGGTGACCGAGAGCGGCTTCCAGTGAGCCTACATTTATACACTTGCCTTGCGTGAGGAGCAGCCCAACATCCTCAGTCCCACCTTGCCACCCCTCCCTGGTTCCTCATTTCTTTAATTAAACAAGAAGGGAGGAATGTTATGTTGTGCAGGCAGTTCAACTAGCCTGCACTTAGGGTCCTGACAATGTCTATGTCACTACCTGCGTCCTATGTCATCACCTGGGCCAGGTGCTTCAGAAATAACCGGTCTGCCACACCCCCCTGCTCTCTCCCTCTCTCTGCCTCTGTTTCTCTCCCGGGGACCCCCTCCCACCATGTCTCTCTCTTACCCCCTCTCTCTCCACTTCTCTTTCATATCAGATCTGTTGTATGTGGCATTTAAAAATATATCCTCACAGTCCTTGACTGTGATCCAAGACTATGTGAGTGGAGAAGGCCAGCTGAGTACTGGAACATACACATTAATTTCATTGCTCTCTTCCCTGGAGATGTGTTATGACCGGCTGCTTCCAGTTCCTGCCACCTTGCCGTTTCTGCACACTGTAACTTGGAATAGTGAGCCACTGAACTCTTGCCCCCTCAGGTTCCCTTTGTCAGGGTATTATCGTAGCAACAGAAAAAAAAAAAAGACTGAAATACACACAATACCTATTCATATATAACCCTTCTATCTTTACTCTTTTTAAAAATATTAGTATGAAAGCAATCACTTTAAGTCTGCAGGTTTTAATGCACTTGCTTTTCTCTTAATCTGTTCAGCACAAAACAAGGCACATGTGCGCTTGCTTGATTTAAGGGTAGAGCTACAGACATACAGAAACTTAATACCTACAATGGCTCCTTAATAAACCCACAAATAAACTAGGGCATTCTCTCTATTCATTGCCGCCTGCTAGCACGCCCCTGGCATGGTAGGCCATTCTAGGTTGCTAAGCAATAATCCTATTGCTTGCCTAGGCCCCACTGAAACACAGGATGGAGGAGATGTGTGCTTGGTTACGACTTTAGTTAAACACTCTCTTTTGGAGCCATAAAAGTCGAGGAAAGAAAAGGAGGCACAGCGGTAGGAGGGTCAGTAAATCAGGATTCTATTGGAAGCTGCCTTTTCACTGGAAGACTTTGGAATTCGAGGATCACAAGTGCCCAAGGGTAAGTTAGTTTGGAAGCTTAATTGAATATAGTTTCAAACGGGTTTTTCAGTAGTCCAAGCTTCACCATTCCCAAACCTTCCCAGATAGACTGATTGGTTCACTTACATGTGACTCAAAAAATAATGATTGATTTCTCACTATGCTCTGGGTATTATTCAAAGCACTAGAGTTGTTTTTCAGGATCAATTCTCCGAACTCTTCCTAGAGTTATGAACCTTTCAGGTTCTTGTCCTGTTGTGTAAATCTTCTAGCCACTAGTCAACTTTTAAAAATTTTATTTATTTATTACATTTTTCCTTCCTTTCCTGGAATTTCCTTTTACTGGGCATATAATTTAATTTATTCACTTTGTATCCTGGCTGTAGGCCCCACCCTCGTCTCCTCCCAGTCCCACCTCCTTCCCTATTCTCCCTTTATGTCCCTCCCCTAGTCCACTGATAGGGGAGGACTTCTTCCCCTTCTATATCAGGTCTCATCAGGACTGGTTGCATCCTCTTCCTCTGTGGCCTGGCAAGGTTGCATCCCGCTAGGGGGAAGGTGATCAAAGAACTGGCCACTGAGTTTATGCCAGAGACAGCCCCTGCTCCCCTTACTGAGCTGCCTCTGGGCTTCATCTGAGCAGGCCGTCTAGGTCCTCTCCATTCATGGAGTATTGGTCTGCAGGACCCTCTGGGACCAGGTTTTTTTTTTTTTTTGGCTCTGTTGGTCTCCTTGTGGAGGTCCTGCTCCCTCCAGGTCATAATTTTTTGAAAATTATGTATATTGCTATTTTGTATATGTTAACATACTACACTCACATAATTCTTTATAATTTGCAAGCAGCATTCATGTATATTAACTTGTTTAAAATAAAAAAATATTGCCAGATGTAATAGCCTAGGGCTTTAATTCGAGCACTCCACTTTTGGGGCAGATAGGGGCATGTTCCAGGCTAGCTTAGTCCACGTTGTAAGTTCCGGGCCCTCCAGGGCTCTAAGTAAGATATTTTGTCTCAAAAAACAAACAAATAAATAAAAATTGAACTACATTGCTTAATTCAGTACTACGATATTATCAGTGTCCTGCCCGGTAAAAGGAAATACCAGGGGAGGAAGAAAAAAAAAAAAACTAAAAGAAATAGGGAAGGAAGGGAGGGAAATGATCAAGAGAAATACAGGAAAGGAAAT
Source organism: Pachyuromys duprasi (assembly GCA_028658305.1). NCBI lineage: Eukaryota > Metazoa > Chordata > Mammalia > Rodentia > Muridae > Pachyuromys > Pachyuromys duprasi. The sequence goes on along the minus strand of CM053746.1, from coordinate 40,434,464 downwards.
GAATGCAAAAGAAAACAGACAACTAGAAGAGAATTAGGAGAGAATGTAGAGAAAAGTTACCAAAATGGCAGTGCAAAGGTCAAATTGTTCAACGTGTTCATCAGCATCAGGTTCTGCCCATGTATTACTGAGGCATGAACACTTCCAAGTCAAGAGCAAGGCACGTGGAGGAATCCCTTGTTCATCATTTGAAAGGTCTAGACTCTAAACGTGACGTTTGCCATTCCTGCACTTAGCGCACGGCCCATTGCAAGGCATGCATCTGTGGAATCCGGTGAAGGATACGGACGGGGATTAGATGGGCTCTGTTATCCTAGCTCTTTTAGCAAGTTAGCATCCCTGGGCTGGCTGCTGGCTAGCTGCTGAAGGCTGGCAGTTTGATGAGCTGTTCTTCAAACAGGCCCTGTCTGAGACCCCGCTGCCCTGACTTTAGTTTCTCAACATGATGTGACTGCTTAAGATGAAGGAGAAGCACCACCAAACATCACTGGAGTCGAAATTCAGTTGATACAGGAACTGGGAGTTCTCTGCAGAGCTTTGCTAATCTCTGAGCTTTGTGGGATAAGAACAGAGTTGCGCAGACTATAGGTTTCGTTTGTTTAAGGATTTCTTGAAAATGAAAAACTAATATAACAGCTAAAAAAAAAAAAGAGAGAATATAGCTCATACAAAGAATTAACACAGTACATTCAACCACAGTGTTTCCTATGCCAAGACAAGAGTTTGAGTGCATTTTGGTAGCTGCTTGTCAAGATAACATAATTTTGACAAGTATAGAATAGGGATTGTTACACTTCCTCTGACATGTTGAAATTGCAGTAACAGGTCCTTTTCACACTTCACACACACATAGATGTTGTGTTATAGATGCATATTTATGTTAAACAAGAATTTGAATATAAGGGTTAATATGACTGATTATTGAATAAACAAGAAAACCATATCTCATTTGATAGCATACAAAGCAGCCATGATGTTTTCCGTACAATAAATGATGAGAGGAACAGAGTAGCCAACGGAACACGCTTCCCTCCACTACCCACAGGAAAGAAATAGAAAGTTCCAGAACAGGAAAGTCCACAAAGGCTTGATTTATACTTTTGGGGGTGGGTGGATATGTAGCAATAAATTCCTTGGCAGAAAACATATATGAAGTCATGCAGGTACAAATTGTCCACAAACTAATTAAATGCTTCATTGAGTTTATAATCAAGTTCCTTGTTCACAATCCTGTCTGGCATGTTTTAAATGAAAAGTTAATTTTTAAAGCTGGCTCAAGTGATTAAGGAAAATGCAAAGTGTACTTCTGGGGTATTGCTGGGGAAGAAGTGGGGAGGAAGTAAAGTCGGATAGTGACAAAGTATGGTCAGGTGAGGGAGGATAGTAAAGGCTTGAAGGAAGAGACATTTTAAAAGTTAGTAAAATAGCGGGACAGGTAAGATGCTCGCCTGACAACCTGAGCTCCAGCACTGGAACCTACCTGGTGACAAGAAAAAAAACAAAAAACAAAACAAAAAAAACAACTCTTGCAAGTTGTCCTCTGACCTCTCGATGTGTACCATCCACACATTGAATAAATAAACAAGTTGGAAGGTGTAAAAACAACCCTGAGAAAAGCTGTGGTGGAAGAGCCAGAGGCGATGGATGACTCCCAGGAAACAGTATCTTTCAGACACAACAGGACTGATACACATATGAACCTGCAGATCCTGTGGCACACAAGACCTGCATAGGTTCAAGTCAAACAAGGTCGCAGTACTAAGAGGAGGAAGTGGACATGGGGCCCCACCCTAACCAAGAAGCTATCTGCCACTGAGACCCACCAGCAAAGGGGAAGCTAGTTTTCTCCAATGGAGTGTCACTGGGAATCTCAGCCACACTCCACGGCAGGCCCCATGCCCAGGAGCAGTTGGCCAACACAATATGAACTTGATGGTATTTTGGTCAACTTTTTGCTTGGCATTTTTTGTCTTACTGGTCTTTTGTTTATTTTGATTTTCATTTTTGTGGTTTTTGTGGTGTGTGTGTTTCCTGTTCTGTTTTTGTTTCTTTCTTTCTTTTTTTTATCTTTTTCTTTTTTTGAGAGTGAGAAAGAACGTAAAATTGGGTGGGTGGGAAGGATCTGTGGAAGAAAAAGTATGATCAAACTATATTGTACAAAAATTACATTAATTAAAAATTTTAAGAAAAAAAAGAGAGGGAAGAATATTGAGAATTAAAGGATTAAGTGCAAGCTGGGCTGTGGGAATATGGAAGAAGAGGGATTAATAGGTGAATTAACCAAAATTAAGGATGTGTGGAAAAGCCTAATGAAAACCCGACTGTTAGTAAGCTAATTGCAAAATACAACTTAAAAAAAAAAAGAGGCTTTTGAATGAAATTGTCCTCCATGGGTGGACTGTGTTGCTCCCAAGATACATGTGTCATAAAATAAAAATTCCTTTATAAGACAGAAAACCAAGGAGGCAGGGACTGGAGAAATGCTCAGCGGTACTAAAGCCTATATTCCTGCAGAGGACCAGGCTTGGTCCCCCCCAACCTCCCACCCCCCAGTGGGAGGGCCACAGTGCCTGCACCTCTAGCTGCAGGGCATCCAGCTCCTTCTTGGTACCTGCCTGCATGTGCACATATACACAGAGACACACGCATAAGTAAACACAAGTGTAAAATAAAAGAAGAAAAACTAAAGATTAGAAAGTTTTAATTCTTTTTTTTAAATATACCTCCTATGCATTCTCCTAGATTTTATGTATGTATGTATGTATGTATGTATGTATGTATGTATGTATATGTATGTTGTGTTTTTGGCTTTTTGAGTCAGGATTTCACTGTGTAGCCTTGGCTGTCTTGGAACTTGTTCTGTAGACCAGGCTGGCCTCAAACTTACAGAGATATGCCTGCCTCTGGCTCTAGAGTTCTTGGATAAAGGCGTGCACCACCACTGCCTGAAAAGCTTTAATACTTAAAGTGCATGTATTATAATATTTATTAATAAGAACAAATAATAAATAATTTCTCTTAATTCATAAAAAGGAAAAATAATTCAGAAAAGTATTTGGAAGTTATAACTAGCATCGACACAATTCTACAGTTTAAAATTGCTTTTACAATTATTGTTTTAATTCAGCCTAGACCAGCCAAACACACTTAAACACCCAATACTTGGAAATTGAACTGAGGAAATTTATGGTGAAATTTCTAAATTTTAAATATTGTAAAATATTTCTGTTAGTACAGAGTTTCACTAAGTATGTGGAATTAGAAAGGGCTGTAGTGAGCCAGCGGTGCGCAGACGCAGGTGAATCTCTGAGTCCACAGACTGCACAGATTGGTCTACAGAGCAGTCCAAGACAGCCAAGTCTACACAGAGAAACCTTGTCTCAAAAAAAAAAAATCAAAGGGGGAAAAAAGAAAAAGAAAGAAGAAATAGCTATAGTGAAAGAGATGAATGCCTTGTATACTTTGTTGCCTTTTTGATCCTGTAAACTTCTAGTCTGCATAATAACATGAAATTTTGTAAGGGATTGGGCTATGAGGGGCTTTGGGTTATACAGAATAAATGTATGATCAAGCACAAACAGGATCAAAACCAATAAGCAAACCAGATCATAGAGCTTTTCATTTTATTTTTATGCTAAATAGGTTGCCTGCTAGAAATCTTTTTAGCTCTCTTAGTTAAAAATTCTCTTTAATTAATTAGCACAGAATGAATAGTCATAAAGTTGCCTCAAAGGTATTTGTAGAGGGTGAGAAAATTCATCTTTACCTACTGCCCAAATTACATTTAGAGGATCCTCTCAGGATCATATGGGTTTTTTTTTTTAATACAGTATCTTGAAGAATGGATTTCTGTTGCTTTTGTAACAGAAAGCACAGCAGATTGTGTTGGGTCAGGAGAAAAGCTACTTCTGTACCTTGGGGTTTCACGTCATCCTTTGACTCTTCCGCGACCAGGCTGCTGCGCTCTGCTGCAGGAGCATTTTGTGGATTTGGTAACTTCTTTGAAAGGAGAGAAGAAACACCCGTTTCAAAATGAATTGCTTTCCTTAAAGCTGTGTCTGCTCTCTTTCAATTAAAGGAGAGTTACATTGTAGTTACTAAACATTCCTACTTAGTTTTTCTAGGATTTAACAGCCTGCGCTAGAGGTAAACCATATGTCTGCTACCAGCATTCACAATACCAAATATATTGACTATACATATCTTCCTATTGCTAGTGAAGTGATGTGCTTGAGATGCCATTCGAATTATACAATAGTTTCTATGACCATAATTTGTGACCATCTCATGGTTATATTTGATTATTTAAAATGCCACCTTCCAAAAAGTGCTAGAATCATCTTCCATGTTTGTGGTAGAAAGATGAACACTTCATCTGAGTTAAAGCAAATTAAAGTATAATGGTGGCATTGTGGTTTTTAGTACTTTTGTTGGTATATGTAATAATAGGATTTAAAAAAAATTGTATTAGTCAACTTAATGTGAATCCATGTAGCTAATCTCAGTTCCCTCCAGTTTAAAAAGTGTTCTTTGTAATCTTGAAGTTTTAAAAGCGAAGCTAAGTGATGAATATGGAGATTGTATTTTTAGCATAATAGTGAAATCACCCTAAAGGCTGGTGGCCTCTGTACTGAGACTAGCTATTACGAAGTTAGAGAACAGCAGTTGCTTATTGTAATTTCTAACAAACAGGTCCTCACGGACAAGTGGCCTGCCTATGGGAATTTCCTGGAACTGAAAAAACATCAGCTTAATAACCAACATGAGTTTGCCCTTTTGCACTTGCAGTTTCATTTTGAACAGCTACACGTTTCCTTCTTCATAAGGAAGTTAATGCAGCCAGCTTTCTCTGTCACATTGTTTTCTGATTACTCAGGGCAGCACTACCTCCTTGGAGTCCTGCTTTGAGTCCTTGGAGTCCTGCTTTGAGTCCTTGGAGTCCTGCTTTGAGTCCTTGGAGTCCTGCTTTGAGTCCTTGGAGTCCTGCTTTGAGTCCTTTGAATCCTTCTTTGAGTCCTTTGAGTCCTGCTGTTCTTCCTTGTCTTCTTTTCCATTGTCCTGAGGTAGAAACAGTATCAGTAAATGTTATGAAGAGGGGCCCAAGGACCCAGGTAATACTATATGTTCTGACATATTGCTTCATATATATATTTTAATGTCACATAATGAGTGAATTGAACCCCTAATAAAATGATAGAAAGCAGCTATATTTAAATTTTCAAACAATTATAAAGACTTCTTAGCCGGGTATGGTGGCATATGCCTATAACCTTAGCGCTTAGGAGATTAAGGCAGGAGAATCACTCTGACTTTTAAGCCAGCCTGGGCTACACAGCAAGACTTTGTCTCAAATAAAACAAAAACAACAACAAACACTAAAATACATTACAATGAAGGTGGGCCAGCCAACTAGAAGCAGGTCTCTGTCATCCAACTATTATTTTGGACACCCCGCCCCTTTTCCCCGAACTTCATATGTCTAGCAAAGTTTGCTGTAGAATATTTTAAGTAGAAAAAAAAATGAAGTGTGGTAGTAAGATAATGGATCTCAGTTTTCTGAAGAATGCTGAATCTCAAATCCTCTCCTAAGTTGTTAACAGACAGAGGCCAGGAACCTTATCAGGTTTGGACTGATCTTGAGACGTTGACTCGCTCATTCGATCACTAGAGAAGGCCACCAAACAACACTGAGAAGTAAAGCAGCACAGTACTAATGAGCAAAAGAGAAAAAAAATATTAACAAGCAACACAAATCCTCTGAAAGATCAAAATCTCCACCATCTGCAGACCGCCCACATCCCAGCATTCTACTGAATGGCCATAAATTCTTAACTGCCGAACAGTCCAAGTCGTACAGCTGTTATTACTGTTACTGACTGAAGCCAGGCAGAGAAGGCCACCATTGAAGTCATCGCATTATCATTTCCAAGCCTGAAATAATAATAATAATAATAATAATAATGCAATTAACTCCTTTAACATTGTCATTAACTTTATTTTCTGAGACACAGTATAAGTATCAAGAGTTTTTAACTCTTGATCTTCCTGCCTCAGCCTCCCAAGGATTAGAGGTTTGTTTTAATAATTCATTTATTTTTATTTTTAATATGCATTGGTGTTTTGCTTGCATGTGTGTCTGTGTTAGGGTGTTAGATCCCCTGGAACTGGAGTTATAGACAGTTTGAGTTGCCACATGGGTGCTGGGAATTGAACCTGGGTCCTCTGGAAGAGCTAGAGGCTTGTTTTAAAGGGTTACTTTTTCACTAGTTTATGAAATAGTAATTAAGGTAAGGCAAAGAAGACCTTTAATTTTTACCTAATTAACATGAGAAAGGGGGCTGGAGAGATGGCTCAGGGGTAAGCGCGCTGGCTGCTCTTCCAGAGGACCCGGGTTCAATTCCCAGCACCCACATGGCAGCTCACAACTGTCTGTAACTCCAGTCCCAGGGACCCCACACTCTCACACAGACACATGCAGGCAAAACACCAATGCAAATAAAGTAAATTATTTTTTAAAACATGAGAAATATTAGAGTATAATAATTTCCCCCAAAAGCTTTTTAAATTGTTGTTGAGGGGAGAGTTCTAGGAGGAATATGATTTATCTGGCTTATTTATCCACACTGAGGAACTAAAATGATTTCCGCTTCACTGAAAATGACTGCAATCCCGGTGACAAGTTATAAAATCATTGCTGTGCCAAATATGACGTCATGGTTTGATTACATATGGGTGAGGCACTGTGCGAAGGGTGAACCATTGCTAGGTGTGGTGGTGGACGGGGGCGACACAGACACTCTTTGTGCTTAAAAAGCCGAGGCAGGAGGATCACCAATGCACGGCCAGCTGGGGCTGCGCTGTGAGATCTTGTCTCAAAATGAAGAAATTACACGCAGCTGGTCTCTGCCTCCAGGGAAGTTACAATCTAGCCATTCTACAATTTTGTGTATATGATGCCCTGGAGCATTCATTTTCATTTTATCAACATAATTACAAATTCCAATGGAATAAACTAAGGGTGCTGCCACTGGAGAGAATAGATTACAACATCTAAAAAGCTGCCTCAAAGCCTTTTAAGATAACTCATAAATAATAGAAAACAGAATTCGGTGTTAAGTCCTAACTGTATATTGCTTGCTTGTAGTTTGTTCATATCCTGTAGTTGCTAAGTTTCTTTTGTTCCTTATTAAAATCGATTACGTTTGGATGTACTCAGAAAAAATTCAACTCAACAGCTTTCGCTGAGAACCTTCTGTTATAAAAGCATTTCCTGGGGTTTAAAATGACGAGGGAGTTGTCAGTTTAGTGAGGGGAAAACAGTGCAATTCAATCTGCAAAGCGTAAGAGTGAAGGTGTATACAACACATTAAGGAGTGAAGAGGAGTAAGCAGTTATTTTTCTTGGGGTAAAGAAACAAATTCTAGGGCTGATTTTAAAGGGCTAGTAAAAAAAATTGTACAAAGGGGAAGGAACAGTATTTATAGCAGAAGAAACAGAAATTCAAGAGTAAAAAGATGGGGCGTTAGCCAGGCACAGTGGTGCATGCCTTTGATCCAGTTGGGGAGGCAGAGGCAGGAGGATTGCTGTGAGTTCGAGGCCAGCTTGGCCTACAAATCAAGTCCAGGACAGCCAAGGCTACACAGAGAGAAGCCCTGACTTAAAAAAAAAGAGCACCCATCAGAATGGGTAAGATGAAAAACTCAAGTGACAACACATGCTGGAGAGGATGTGGAGAAAGGGGAACCCTCCTCCACTGCTGGTGGGAATATAAACTTGTACAACCACTTTGGAAATCAATCTGGTGCCTTCTCAGACAACTAGGAATAGCGCTTCCTCAAGATCCAGCTGTACCACTCCTAGACATATATCCAAAAGATGCTCAAGTATACAACAAGGACATTTGTTCAACCATATTTGTAGCAGCTTTATTTGTAATAGCCAGAAGTGGGAAACAGCCCAGATGCCCCTCAGTTGAGGAATTGATAAAGAAATTGTGGTACATCTACACAATGGAATATTATTCAGCAATAGAAAACAAGGAAATCATGAAAATTGCAGGTAAATGGCGGGAACTGGAAAAGATCATCCTGAGTGAGATATCCCAGAAGCAGAAAGACACACAGGGCATATACTCACTCATAAGTGGATAAACATACTAAAATCTGTACACCTAAGGAAGCTAATCAAGAAGGAGGGCTCTGGCTAAAATGCTCAATCCCCATTCAGAAAGGCAAAGAGGATGGACATTGGAGGAGGGAGAAAACAGGGAACAGGACAGGAGCCTACCACAGAAGGCCTCTAAAAGACTCTACCCTGCAGGGTATCGAGGCAGATGTTGAGACTCATAGCCAAACCTTAGGCAGAGTGCAGGGAATCTTATGAAAGAAGTGGAACCACAGAGGGCCTTGGAAAGATTCTACCTAGCAGGGTATAAAAGCAAATATTAAGAAGCATAACTAACCCTTTGGCAGAGTGCAGGGAATCATATGAAAGAAGGGGGAGTTAATATGACCTGGAGAGGACAGGAGCTCCACAAGGACCAAATATATCAGGGCACAGGGGTCTTTTATGAGACTGTCTCTCCAACCAAGGACCAAGTATGGTCATAACCTAGAACCCCTGCTTGTATGTAGCAAATGGTAGCTCAATACCCAAGTGGGTACACCAGTAAGGGGAACAGGGACTATTTTGGACATGAACTCAATGGCTGGCTCTTCGACCTCCCTGCCCCCTGAGGGAGCAGCAGCCTTGCTAGGCCACAGAAGAGGACATTGCAGCCAGTCCTGAAGAGACCTGATAAACTAGAGTTAGACGGAAGGGGGTGAGGTCCTCCCCTATCAGTGGACTTAGAAAGGTGCAGGGAGGAGACGAGGGAGGGAAGGGTGAGATAGGGAGGGAATGGGGGAGAGGGCTACGGCTGGGATACAAAGTATATAACCTGTGATTAATATAAAATAAAAATGTTAAAATTAAAAAAAAAAAGAAGTGGGAGATAGTAAGACCTGGAGAGGACAGGAGCTCCACAAGGAGAGCAACAGATCCAAAAAGTCTGGGCACAGGGTTTTTTTCTGAGACTAATACTTCAGCCAAGGACCACTCATGGAGATGGCCTAGAACCCCTTCACAGAGGTAGCCAATGGCAGTTCAGTGTCCTAGTGGGTTCATAGTAACAGGGAACAGGTACTGTCTCTGACAGGAACTGATTGGCCTGTTCTTTGATCACCTCCCCCTGAGGGGGGAGCAGCCTTACCAAGCCACAGAGGAAGACAATGGCAGCCAGTCCTGATGAGACCTGATAGACTAGGATCTGAGGGATGGTGATAAAGACCTTCCCTATCAGTGGACTGGGGGAGGGGCACAGGTGGGGCAGAGGGAGGGCGGGTGAGGTTGGGAGGGGAGGAGGAAGGGAAGTAAAGGGGAGATACAGAGTGAATAAATTAATTAATAAAAAGAAAAATAATTTTAAAAAAGAAAAAAAGAGGGGGCTTTGAAAGGACCTGTAGTCATGGGCTGAAGAGATGGCTCAGTAATTTAAGAACACTGGTGTTCTTGCAGAATACTCAAGTTCAGTTCCTAGCATCCATACGGTGGCTCACAACTATCTGTAACTTCAGTTCCAGAGGCTCTGACTCTTCCTTCTAACCTCTTTGGGCACCAAAGCATGAAGGTGGTACACATATACACTTGTGGTCAAAACACTTATACACATAAATACGTCACTAAAAATAGTACTTAAGCCAAAATGTAAACGATTATGATAGATTGAGGCATTTGGATTTTATTATTTGAAACAGAGACACATGTTGACAAATTATTGTTTTAAAAAGTTAATTCTGCCAGCAACATTGAGTTTAGGCTATAATGTGAAAGACTTGAAAATAAAATCTGAAGGTATATTTTGCATCTTCAATATTGCTCTAGTCTAGGCTCTACCAGACATTGTTAATACCTGTCCTAGTTAGGGCTATGATTGCTCTGATGAAACACCATGACCAACGTAACCTGGGGAGGAAGATTTATCTGGCTTATGCTTCATCGCTGAAGGAAGTCAGGACAAGAATTCAAATAGGGCGGGTTTCTGGAAGCGGGAGCTAATACAGAGGTCATGGAGGGAGCTGCTTACTGACTCATTCAGTCTGCTTTCTTACAGAGCTCAGGAACCCAAGGGTGGCGCCGCCCACAACACACTGGGCTCTCCCACATGAGTCACTAATTAAGAAAATGCTTTACAGGCTCACCTACAGCCAGATCTTAGGGAGACAGTGTCTCAGTCAAGGTTCCCTGGTCTCAGATAGCTTGTGTGAAGTTGACTGAAACTAGCCAGCATAGAGTACAATCAGGCAACTCTGCTACTGAGTTCCAGCCACCCCAGCCAGTGCTACAACCTGTACTGTGTATCTTACTCTATTTGTATTGGTGACCTCTGATTGCAAACACCTGAACTTTTGTCTTAGAGTTTTCTGAAGTTCAAACACACACACACACACACACACACACACACACACACACACACACACACACACACACACACACTAATATATCCTGGCCGGAGGTGTTTACAGGATATATGCACGGGAGAAACCCTCAGACAAAGAAGGATAACCCCATGGTTGGGAGACTTCTAACATATGTTCTATTCTGTTTCCCACATTTCTGAGTATTAAGCCCCCGCTCCCTGCTGCAGAATCTGCCCAATAAACCTGCCCAATAAATCTACTTTCCTGTATTACTTTTTAACCTGTTGTCATTGTTTCCTGCAACTATCTTCCAAACGAATGTGCACTCAAATCCTTAGGTCCAGGTCTTTTTGTGGGAATAGCCCAACTAAAACAGGTATAATCGTTAGAATTTGTGGCACGATTGAGTCTAAAGAGTTAATGGAAGAAGCAATTAGGGAATAATTAAGCATCCCTATTCAGAAAGCTAAATGGTTGATAATGCCATTAAGAGAAATAAGGAAGAGAGAATGGATTTAAGATACTCTGTGTCAGGGGTGTATATTTACAATACTTGCTTGGTTGCTTAACATAAGTTTCTAGTAGCCATTTGAAGGCCACTGAAATGTGTTAAGAGAAAATTGCAAACAATCAGGTCCACTGGAAAAGATAGCTACTCTCTCCATTCAGAACAGCCTCACCTTGCATTTGAAGTACTGCCTTAGTCAGGGTTTCTATGGCTGCGACAAAACACCATGACCAAAAAGCAAGTTTGGGAGGGAAGGGTTTATTTGGCTCACATTTCCACATAGCTGTCCGTTACTGAAGAAAGTCAGGGCAGGAACTTTAACAGGGCAGGATCCTGAAAGGCAGAAGCTGGTGCAGAGGCCATGAAGGGTGGTACTTACTGGCTTGCTCCACATGGCTTGCTCAGCCTGCTTTCTTATAGAACCCAGGACCACCAGCGGAGGGATGGCACCACCCACCATGGGCTGAGCCCTTTCCTATTGATCACTAATTGAGACAATGTTTTATAGCTGGAACTCATGAAGGCACTTCCTCAACTGAGGCTCCTTCTTTGATGACTCTAGTTTGTGTCAAGTTGACACACAAAACCAGCCAGAACAAGTATCTAATGTGCACCCCTGCCCATGAAATCCTAGAATCCGCTTAGGTTCTTGACTAGGAGACAAAATTTCTGGGGATATAGTTGAAGACCCTGTATACTCACTCTCAATCAACTTGTAACTTGGTCATTGGAGCACCTATCATCTTGTTGTGTAAGACTGTCAAATATGACAGAATTATTTTTAATTAAGGAATTTCCCAAATCGAGAAAGAATTCATTGTGATTACCCACAGCAGTAGATGACAAAGCTGCCTTACTCGTATTCCTTCTGAGTCTGGACAGATGAGTATTGACAGAAGGACAGAAGGATGCAGTTCTGGACAGTGCTAGAAATTCACCAAGGAGAGTAGTTGGGAGGGGCAGAAAAGTTCAAGATACATGCTTGATGACAAACACGAGTGGGTCTCAGAGGTGGCCGGGGTGGTGATCCAGCTAGCAAAGTGCCTGCCATGCAAGCATGAGGATTTGAATTCAGATCCACAAGACTCACACAAAAGCCAGGAGGTGGCACACATCTGTATTCAAGAAGGGTGAGGATGGGGTTTGGGTAGAGAGACGGATCCCTAGAGCTCGCTGGCATACCTAGCCAATGGGTGGATTCTGGGTTCAATGGGAGACCCTGCCTCAAATAGAATGGTAGAGAGCAACTGAGGGAGAGTCTGGGAAACTAAGGGAAATCAAGGCTAATGTTAATAGTGTCATATGCTGAAGAGAGATCAAAGATCACAATGACTGGAAGTTAATCAGTTAACTTATTGGCAAGTCATTTATGATCTATAGAGGTCATAAGAGAGGCAGTACCCCGAGTGCTTAATACACCTTATTTAATGTAATCTTTCCGGCAGGCTTGTATGAATAGCCCTATTTTAAAATGCAATGAAACAAGCCAGGTGAAGTGGCACATGCCTTTAATCGCAGCACTCAGGGAGGCAGAGGCAGGCAGAGCTCTCGTCTACAGATCGAGTTCAGGACAGCCAAGGCTACACAGGGAAACCCTGTCTCGAAAAACCACCACCAAAAAGAAAAAAAATGCAACAAAACAGTGAATTTGGTTAATTTGCCCAAAGTCACTTGCAAACTGGTAGCTTAGAATTATAGACAGAATCTTGAAATTAGTCTTTACAATACTAATTCAACTATTGAGTATTTAATTACAGTGATCAATAGAGTTACTGAAGTAAAAAGTTGAAGAATGAATGGAAAATTAAATTGTTAAAACAGTTCCTAGCAAGTGGGAACTTATTTATGAAAGTTGAAGTGATAACATTACTTTAAAATGCAACTGCTCTTGAGGAATGGATACAGAAATTGTGGTACTTTTACACAATGGAATACTACTCAGCAATTAAAAAGGAGGAAAT